>JAGVVM010006062.1:0-16529 GCA_019149425.1 Psidium friedrichsthalianum
CTTTCGTGTCTTTTTTTTTGTGCCCCTTCTATTTATTTTTCAGGTGCAAAAGAACACCAGGCCCCTAGTTGAATCTTGGCATGTACTTGGTAAATCCCTCGCCCGGGTGCTCTCGTTCTTAAACCAAGTTCGCATGAGTCATGCGATGAGGACTCTTCGGAAAACCCCCTCAATATTTTACTAATGGACAAAGGGACTCTTTCGATTTTGTACTTGAATCGATGCGAATGTCGTTTCTTCTCGTTCAGGTGACCATTGATCTCGACATACCAGTGAAACTATACCCTTGACACTAAGTGAAAGACCGAGCAAGAGCAAAAGACTTAAGACTGACCAGTCAAAGACGAACAAGAGTCCTACCCAAGTGGGCTTCGAGAAACCAATAGTTGAACAGATATGAGGAAGTCTAAGGCCTATTTGGTTCAGTTTTGACAAATGTCTTTAGAAAAATACAATACCTTTTCCGCTAAAAAGATCTGGGTGAAATGCAAATATTGTTTGATAAACTGTAATTAAAAAGTGCATTTGAATGCAACTTTGACGTAAATGCAATTTGGGTAAAAAAAACAAAATACCCTTTGTACAAGATTCGTTTTTTTAATTATTTAGATAATTTTTTATTTTTTTTTTCTAACAAATTATTTTTATTTTAATTATTTTATTATCAATTACTCTCTTTATTTTTTTTTTATTTCAATTTTTAATATTTTATTTTTGAAAAAATATTTTTTTATTTTTTTATTAAATTTTCATTAATTATTTCTTATTTTTTTCATTTAAATTTTTATTATTTTATTTTTTTATTATTTTCTTCAAAAGAAAATATAAAACTAAAAGTTAAAAATAAAACGTTATAGTCCCATTTGGAACAATGTAATTTTCAAAGTACTTCTGATCGACTTTAGGCTTACAGGCCCTTTATGGATACTTTTGGTACATGCAATTGCATTGCTCCAAAATTGAGCAAAAAACGACCACAACGCTATTTGTATTTGGCCGGGACTTCAGAGCCCTAACCCTCTTGCAATGCTGAACCAAACCGGTCCTAATGCACATGCGTGGCGATCAGTAAAATCCAGTGGGTTTGATAGATGCTAACCCTGTCAATTGGACCACGGGGTGAACCGGAATAGCTAATGGATGCAACAACTTATTTCAAACTAAGAGGATCGCGTTCTTCTTCGCCAAGTGACATTAAGATTTACCTGGGACTTTCTCTGATCGTTGCTACCACACAAAGGAAATCGGACAGCCGATCGATGCAGAAACCTGGAATTGCGGAATTATGTACTTTAGGCTGCCCACCGACGACGCAATTTCGTGGTCTGGGACTCGATAAGCCCACAGATTTCTGCGAAATTGCGTCGTCCTTAGATTGCCAGAGTTGCCTTTGTCCGGCCACGGGGATGGGAATGCCACCGAGTTTTGTCGCCAGTGGTCAACTTATGGGTGACAGCAAGCAAGACCAAACTTTTATCCTGTCCCCCGTGCGTATCAGATGCGATAAAGTAAATCAGTATCTGTTGCCTTAGAAATCTAAAACGACGATTGATTTTCTCATCTTGGCTACCAAAAGATGACAATGTCAATTAGTCGCTTCTGGTGGGTTAAGGTGACAGGAATGCCCATGGTCACTTTTGGTGACAAAATAATAATAATAATAAATTGAATTAATACCAAGAAAAACCTTAACCTATTATACCTGTGACGAATTTATCACAAATTAATTTTTCGACCTCTAAAAACCCCCCAAATTGATATGCTCGTGATGAATTTACCATTCGTTGCCACTAGTATGGGGTTCCGAATACTATTAATCTAATTTAACAGAAACTAACAGAGGGTAAATTTATCACAGGTGTACCAATTTAGAGCTTTTGGTCATTGAAAAATTAGTTTTTGGTAAAGTTGTCACTTAGTTTGAGATTTTCGATGGTCAAAAAGTTACTTTTGAAATAAATTTATCACATATATACTAGTTTGAGATTTTTCGATGGTATTGACCCCAAAAAAAAAATATCACCTAAAGTAAAGGCAAAGAAAGAAGGACACAAACAGCTCGCAAAAAAAAAAAATGTTCCCTTTGGCTAAGGCGATAAATTTTCTTCTTTTTTTTTTTGTCACCTTAGCCCCATTTTTGGGTTGTAGTGACGTATGATATGCCTCACTATTTCTATGAATAACACCCCCCCCCCAAAAAAAAGAAAAATCGATTAATTTTTTTGGTATTATGATACCATATTTGAAAGTACATGCTGGACGCCACTTTCTCTCATTAATTTCTTCAATTACTAATTAAAGACATTTCATGTGTCATCAATCATTCGTGATTCCAGTTTGAAGTGCCCATTTTCCTGATTGAATGAATTCTAAATTATTGAAAGTTGGTCTAAACTTAGAACAATTTAATGCTTTACTTCTATATAAGCAAGAATATATGACACGTAGTTGGGCGACCCTCCTTAAAGTTTATCCGCACGGTTTCGCGTGCTTTAGAAGGCATGATTGGCCAATGACTGGCACGATTGGTCAAATAATTGCATTAATCAGAAGGTACCACTGTCGCCCCCCTTGGACTTCTGCAATTGCATTTGTTTGGACAAGCAATTTCTTAATTAGATTCTTCGGTCTCACCGGCATTTTTCAAGTTTTCAACGGGAAATAAACAAGATCGAGAAAATGATATAATCTCGAGGGTTCGTTTGCTTCTCCGAAAAAGAATGGTTTGCAAAATATTTTCTTAAAATTGACGACTTGTATCGCTTGAAATAATTTATTAATGAAAATTTTTTTCGTTATTTAAAATAATTTACTTCTAAATATTTTCGTGAACAACGATGAGAAATTTTCGTTTATTCATTCTCATAAGCAAAATATGACCGCGAAATTTTTAAGAATTATTTTTTTAAATCGTTTATTTTTCACGAAATAAACGGATTCTAAAAGAAAATAAAAAGAAAGAAGAGAAATTCCAAACAGAAGAAATGAAAGAGTTCCGTAAGGAAAAGGGTCATTGCTGGTCCAATTCCCTAGTCAAAATAGCTGTATTTTCTCCCTCATCTGATCTCAAAAAGTAGGCATTCAAGGACCAAATAATGTTTGACCAAAAACAAAAAGGATCAAACGCTGGGGAATTAGGATAAAAAAAAAAATCAAATTAGGTCGGCTTCACTGAACAATTTTGCTTTCCTGGCCTTACCTTCGTTTGCAGGTAGCTAAGCTGAGAATGCTCCCCACCGCCAGTTCCGTAGCCCTCGCCGCACGCACATGCAGACGAAGAATCCTCATCAAATTGCTCTCTTTTTTTTCCTTCCTAAAAGACGAAATTTCATGGGGTTGATGATGAACGCTTCTGGAGGAGAACGTGGGATTAGGTGGGATCGTGTATTAGTGGATGCAATAATCTAAGGTTACCAGAACAGAGCAATACTAAAGTTGTTCACATGGTCGGTAAAAATATAAAAAGATTAGTACCACAAAAAATCTCAAACTAATGCACTTATGACAAATTTATCCCGAATTATTTTTTTTGATCACCCAAAACTTTAAATTGGTACATCTTTATCCAATTTACCGCAAACCGTACATTCGTAACAAATTTACCATCTATTAATTTTCTTTTTATTTTTATCGTCAAATTGCTAAGTTAGATGACACGTGGCAATTGCTGAATGTGTAAGTTTGGGATTTTCACCCTCTATTTATCACGGGTGTATCAGTTTGGGATTTTTCGTGGTACTAATCTAATTTGACGGAACAACGAAAAGTAAATATATCACATGTGTACTAATTTGAAATTTTCGGTGGCCAAAATAATTAGTTTGGGATAAATTTATTATAGATATATTAGTTTGAGATTTTTAGTGGTTAAAAAATAGTTTGAGGAAAATTTATTATAGGTGTACCATTTTGAGATTTTTTATGGTTGAAAAAATAGTTTTTGGTAAATTTATCAGAGGCATATCAGTTTAATATTTTTTTTCGTGATATTAACCCAATATAATATTTGGTACCATAAAAATCTCGAACTAGTATATATGTAATAAAATCATTCCAAATTAATTTGTTGACTATGAAAAAACTCCAAATTGATACATTTTAACAAAGTTACCCCAAACTATTTTTTTTGACGTCAAAATATTTATGCTCCGGTACACTGTGATAAATTTACAGTCCGTTAGTTTCTGCTAAATTGGGTTAATAGTACAAAAAATCCCGAACTGATACACTTGTGATAGATAAAAAACAAAAATCCCAAACTAGTACATTATTTAACTATCACATATCATCTAACTCAGCAATTTGATAGTAAAATTTAATGAAAACTAATGTATTAAAAATTTGTCGTAGTTATGCAAGTTTAAAATTTTTAGTGGTAAAAAAATTAGTTTTGAATAAATTCCTAATAGATGTACTAATTTGATTGTGTTTTTTGTGGTATTAACCCAAATCATATGATTGGCACGTTTTTTAATAGCAAGAAAACTCACTTTTAAGTTGGAAAATCCCAATTTATGGATACTTCATTAATCTCGTGGATAAGACGTCATTTGAGTTAAAATGGGTCGCTTGGGTTGCTTGACCTAAACATGAAATTATTTTCACCAAGCAGCATGGGAATCGATATAAAACTCTGCTTTAGCTTTAATAATGAAAATGACCGAACACCATAAGTTGCACCAATTCATGTTAATGAATATCGAGTCTTTAAATTACTGGCCGAGTATGTTTAGTAAGGAGAATTTTGATTTTTGGACCAACAATTCTCTTGAGAAATCAACAACTCTAAAGGCTGCATTTGTGTCGTGAAAACTGAATAACCTACGAAATATTTTCGTAAAAATGATTGTTAATATGCTTGCGAAAATGAACGAATCATTTATGAAAGTATTTGGACATAATTCGTCAGTAATGAAATTATTTTGCATTAATGGATTATTCCAAGTAATCCTAATGATTTTTTTTTTAAAAATATTTTGCAAAATATTTATCTTGAACATAAAATTTGTTTTTGACAAACTTGTCGAACCTATACACGTTAACGACATAGAATATTTCGAACAAAAAATAAAAAAAGAGCAAGGACATGATAAGGCAAGTGTATCTATTCACTAAATGTCAACATCTCGAGCGCCTACTCCCTCTCAACGATTGCTTGTCATTCCCGAGACATCAAAGGAAAATGTATTATAATGATCTCCGCCCCATGTGCAGTTGCGGCCAAAACACAAGACGACGAAAGAGACGCCAGCGAATCCGGATCATCCGGAGGAATATACAAGTGGGGTGCTCCTACTACGTTTATTAGGTCACTTATTGAAAATTTTGCAGCTTTTTATATATTAATTATTCGAAGATATTGCTTAAGAATGTCCTTAAATTTATGGTTTTCTTTATAAAGTACATTTAGCAACTGCTCCCGGCACATGTTAACAAGATCTATTATGGAATACATACTTATCAATGAATCCTAGTACACCGAGGAAATACTTGGGATGATCATGTTGGCACCAAAATTTGGCACGGATGGCATAATAAGGACCACTAACACGTGTTGAAATTGTTGTCTCGCATCAACTAGCGATGAGTCATATGTGCTCTATATATTCATGTAATCTTTCTCCACCTATCATTTTTAAACCTTTTGGATTAAAATTTCTATTACGGTATCAGAGTTAGTATTGTCCGTGATTGTGCATTCACTCCCTGTTAGTTAAATTTCATGTGCCAATCATAATCTGGCTTGCACGTGAGAGGGAATATCGAAAATTTTGTCCCATATTGTTTGATAATGGGTTATATATATTCCTTATATTCATGTGATCTCTCTCCACCTACCAAATTAAATTTTTAGGTTGGGCTTTTTAACCACACCAATTCGCAGGAATGAGGTTGGCGACAAGCCATGCCAAAAGATGAAAATTCAAAATGAGAGCCAAGAGGAAGTTGTAAAAAAGATCCCAAAAGATAAAATTGTCGGTAAAGTAAGCAAGTAATACCATATCGTGGTGATGCCCTTGGGCGGCAATGCTTTGTTGTTATTAGCATTACTGGTTTCTTGTTGATTATGATAGACATGCCCAATAGAATCATAAACTCGTATAACCGATTTGAGTACGATCACATGAGTGAACGTATCCCCTATCCATAGATTAAGTGCTTTCGACATATAGTCTTATGAGAATTGTTGTTCGTTTGAGTACGAGCGAGAGTTTTGGGAGCATGTTGTTCTTTTGAGAACATTAAGAAATGTTCATTCTCTCCACTTATCTTTTATTGAAATAAAATGTAGCTGCTCTTGTTGATAATTTCCGAAAACCGTTGTAGTTTATCAGCCCATCATAGGCATAGATTACATGATTTTGAGATCATGGCCATCAATTAATCAATGCATATCAATTGATTCCAATATCCCCCACTTCCACATTATGGGCTATACACAATACCCTTTTCCCTGCAAGTTTCATATCAACAAATAATTTGTGCAACTAGCATATATTGAGAGCTCGTTGCCATATATTTGCTAGGGTATATAGCAACTCAAAAATGGACATAATCAAGAGTAGATTTTTGTATGCTGTAACCTAAATTGATCGGTTACGTATATATCTCCTTTGATCTCTTTAAGTATGATACATTGTATTCTCAATTATGAACACACAAAATAATCATAATTGCCCGGTTCGTAAATTCAAAACTATAATGTGACTCATAGTTTAAATCAATCTCTCTCTTCCCATAAACCTCTCAATCTCAATTTAGCTCACTTTTCTAGAAATTTTCTATTAAATCAAATCAATCTTATGATCATTGGCAACATCCCACTATAGCAAATACTGGATAGAAATATTGAAAATAAGTAGTGCACTAAATGAGGAATACTATTCTTGAGAGTTTCACATGGTTTAAAAAGCGAGATCAAAATTTTTGCTAACTCTTATTGGTCGTCTCTTGAATACGTGGTATCAAATATGTATTACGGTATTTTTCTCATTTTCCATGAAGCATTTGTCTTTCCACTTAATACCATACAGATGATAGTTCAAACATACCAAACATCTAACTTGAGTTCAAAAATCTATTCTGCTCAAAGATATCAATCAGATCTCACATCTGGCAATAAAGACAGATTAAGGGCAATATGTGGGTTATTTCACTTTGAAACATAATAAATAATACATCCTCATCTTAACATTCTATTAAGGTGACATCTATATTTGATCTTGAGCTTTCAATTATTGCCTAGATAATTAGCTTAAAATTATTTCATGTATATTCATTATGTAGTAAATAGATGTGATTACCCGTGTGAATGGGCTAATCTTTTATTTGTCAGACATACCTTCATAGCATAAAGCATTAAGCCTTAATATCCATGAATGCTATAACAACACATAGGCAATAATAATGACAAACTTCATCAATAGTAAATATTAAGAGAAATTACAATACTCGGTATACCACATTCTATATAGTCTTAGAAATTGGCTACAGAAAGCATCTCTAAGTATCGGCTTCGTCATCAGATCTGCTAACATTCTATGCATAGAAATATACTATATGTTAACATCCTTTCGTGTAACTATGTTTTTAACGTAGTTATACTTAATGCCTATGTGTTTGGTCTTACAATGGAACTTATGATTCTTAGTATAAGCTATTGATGCTTGGCTATCACATGACACCAAGACTGGATTAACATCATCTTTAGCAATATCTAAATGATCTAAAAATCTCCTAAGCCAAACACCCTCATGTGTTATCGCTGAGAATGCCATGAGCTTAGCTTCCATCATGGACAAGGCTATACATTGTTGCTTCTTACTGCTCCAAGATATGGTGCCATTATTCAGTAAGAACGTAGTTTTAGAAGTAGATTTTCTTTCATCTAAATCTCCTTTTAGAAAATAAATAAAAATTAACAAAATTTTGAAAAAAAAAGAAAATAAATTTTTGGAATCTTTGCCAAGCCTAGGGAACCAATTTTGAATAAAAAATATTTTCCTTGGATTTTCCTACGGTTCTTTTATTAAAAAACCAAAAATAAGAAAAATAATATTTGTGAGAAAAAACAAAAAAAAAGGTCATTAGTCTTCTTTTAATTCTAATTGCATTTCTTTTAATTCTAATTGCATTTTGGTCACTTCAAATTTCAAAAATTCGATGAGGAACCTCAATTTCCAATATTTTGCATTTTTTTTTGGGTATGATCCAATATTTTGCATTTAGGTCCTAAAAGAACAAAAAATCACAAATCGAGTCCTTTTTAGTACTTTTCTCACTTTGGTCCAGTTATGATATTTGTTTCCAATAACTTCAATTGCATTTTAGTCCAATCATTTGGCAGATTGAGCAATTTGGAAAAGGCACTAAAAATTTTTGCAGTTCAGTCCTTCAATTTTGTCCTAAGTACAATTCATGACCATTCGAAATTTTCATTCAAATCAAAACCCACACCTGCATGTCCCATCCTAAACACATTAGCAGGGTCGAATTGATATAATTTGATCGTTTGGGGTTTAGGTTATTCAAAAAATCATACTCGGGTCAAAACAAAAATTTGGGGATTTTGCATAAAAACATGTCAATTCAAGTCAAAACCCATATTTCTAGAGGGAATCCACTGTGTATAATTCAATTTTGGGATTTAATTTTGAAAAATTAGCCATTTTACGGGTCAATTTGGTGATTTTTTGACAGCTGAGTCTGTTGGGTTAGACAAGTTCTAACCGAACGACTTAGATCACCACCTTCTTCCCCAATGTTTACCCATGCAGGTTCATTTCGATGGGAGTTTAGATTTGATTGCAAAATTGAGGCGCTATTAAACCCTAATCGGACGAGCCAAGTGACGAGCTTTATAGCCCCCGGTGTTCCGATCTAAATGGAACCAATTTCGCGACCAGGGGTTGCCGGAGTAGGGATGGCCATACCATTGTCTCCCGCTGGCAATGCCCGAGGACACCCGAGCTCAAATTAGGTCAAATTTGTGCTAGTTTGTGCATGTTGGGATGCCAAACGGAGCTGGATAGAATTGCCAACCGTCTTTTGTCGCCGTTTGGACCATAAAACAGATGACCTCACGTGCGATTGTAAGTCGGTGGACTCCTCTCCCACTCGTGAAATGTTTTGATTCCTCTATAACAATTTGAGATGTTTTTGGATTAAAGAGGAGCTCATTCTATTCCACGAGGATAACAACACACAACACACAACATACACACACATATACAGAGAGAGAGAACTCTCTCCGCGTCCGCCATTGATGCCCGAGCTAGTCAAAACTTCTAGAGCTTGGTCGTGGCGTTCTAGGCAAAACCGAAGCTCCGCACCACATCCCCGAGCTTCCTGAGAGTCCAAGGAAGCTTTCGCACCAACTCACGCAGCCTAACCATTTGTAAAAACGCAGTTGCCGTTTCCTTTAAAAATAATTTTTATTAATAAAAAATTATTATTTATTTTTACTTTGATAGTCGGAGATGGCGACTCGGCTGCAGCGGAGGGCGGCAGGCGAGGTAGTGGTTGATGGAGGGGTTTGGCATCTGGCGGCGACCGAGGGCAGCGATTGCGAGCAGCAATGGGTGGCAGCTGACGGAGGTCAGCAGTGGTTAGTGACTAGCGGTGGCCAACGAAGGTTGGCAGGTGGCAGTGATCGTAGATGGCGGTGGTTGGTAGCGAGGGGTGGTCGACGAGTGGCGAAAGAGAGCGTTGGCTGGAGGAGGTCACAAGCGGTGAATGAGGGTGGGCGGTGGTCACAGGCGGTGATAGACGGTGGCCGAAGGTGGTCGGTAGCCGGTGTGGTCAAAAGGAGGGTGAAGGCATAATGAAAATAGGGTGAGACGCGAAATACTTCTTGAATTGAAAAGGAATTTTTTTTAACTTCTCAAATTGAGAGAAAAACACCTTCAAATGTGAAAATTCACTTCAAAAGTAAAATTTTTTATCAAACGGATTTCTACTTCATAAGTTAAATTACCAAGGGAATTTTTACTCCAGAAGTACTTTTGGAGCAGAAATGTATTTTTAGAAGTATTACCATGTGCACCCTTACTTGCGCCAATCCCTTACCAACGAGGAAAGGAAGGGTTTGGGAGTACATTAAAACATTAAGAATTTAGGTTGACGATCGGTCTCGTTGATTTTAAGAAGTTGATCATTATTGTTGACACTCAAACCTAGAATAGGAATGATTTTAGAAATTTTTGCCGCAAAGTTCCGGCAGAAGAAATGACCGCTTTGGAAAAAGCGACTCGCATTCACGATCTTAACTTTAATGATGAGTTTGTTTTGGGAAAAATGGTCAAAAAGTCCTAAAGCTATTACATTGATGTCAATTTAGTCTTAAATTTTTTTTATTGATGCCAACTCAGTCTAAAATCTTTTGCATTTGTGTCAATTTAATCATAAAATTTTTGCATTAATGTCAATTGAGTCAATCCGGTCAATTTTAATTAGAAATTTACTGACGCGAACATTGGTTATCCTACGTGGCATAGCTAATGCTGATGTGGATATTTTTAAATAATTTTCTTAATATTTTTTTTTGTTTTTTCTTCTTTTTTCCTTTTCTTTGAATCATTAAAAAAATTATTTAAAATATTAAAAAATGTTGAAATATGTTCAGGTTAGCGCTAGCCTTACCACGTAGGACAACCAACATCCCAGTCAATGAATTTTCGGCCAAAATTGGCCAAATTGACTAAACACAAAATATTTAGGACTGAATTGATATTAACGCAAAAAGTTTAGAACTGAATTGATATTCTAAATTGAAATCAATAAAATGTTTAGAACTAAATTGGCTCCAATGTAATAGGTTTCTGACTTTTTTTTTGACACTTTTACGATTTGTTTTAACAAATGTTTCATTAAATTCCCGTGAAATTTATTTTTTTATTTGATAATCTAATGAAAGTAATTTCCTTCTTGTGAAAATGAAAAATGTACACTCATAGTCATCTGAAGTAAAGTAATTCATACATAATTACGAGATTAGTTTTGAGATAACACAAAGATTTTAAATACATCTTGTACTGTCTGAGTAATATAGGAGTGAGCACCGGTGACACATATTTTCTAATTTGGCAACACACATTCCTTAGAGTTTGAGTCAACATTCTTGATTTCACCGTCTCCTTGGCGACCTAAGGCAGTCTTTGATCTCAAACGATCTCTTCAAGCGATAGAGATCGAGGCTGGCGCAATGGATGAAACCAGTTGCCAAAATTTTTCGATTAGGGTATGAATATCATTATCCTGTACTTTTTCCTTCATTTGGAGGACAAACACATTGGATGATGATTAGGCACGAGTTATATCATAATCCAACAGGCCTCAAAGGTACAAGCAATTGGTATCCACAACCAGGCACCCAGCTACATGTGAACAGAATATACATATGGGCTCTCGTATAGAGAGCCCATATGTATATTCTGTTCACATGTAGCTGGGTGCCTGGTTGTGGATACCAATTGCTTGTACCTTTTGAGGCCTGTTGGATTATGATATAACTCGTGCCTAATCATCATCCAATGTGTTTGTCCTCCAAATGAAGGAAAAAGTACAGGATAATGATATTCATACCCTAATCGAAAAATTTTGGCAACTGGTTTCATCCATTGCGCCAGCCTCGATCTCTATCGCTTGAAGAGATCGTTTGAGATCAAAGACTGCCTTAGGTCGCCAAGGAGACGGTGAAATCAAGAATGTTGACTCAAACTCTAAGGAATGTGTGTTGCCAAATTAGAAAATATGTGTCACCGGTGCTCACTCCTATATTACTCAGACAGTACAAGATGTATTTAAAATCTTTTGTGTTATCTCAAAACTAATCTCGTAATTATGTATGAATTACTTTACTTCAGATGACTATGAGTGTACATTTTTCATTTTCACAAGAAGGAAATTACTTTCATTAGATTATCAAATAAAAAAATAAATTTCACGGGAATTTAATGAAACATTTGTTAAAACAAATCGTAAAAGTGTCAAAAAAAAGTCAGAAACCTATTACATTGGAGCCAATTTAGTTCTAAACATTTTATTGATTTCAATTTAGAATATCAATTCAGTTCTAAACTTTTTGCGTTAATATCAATTCAGTCCTAAATATTTTGTGTTTAGTCAATTTGGCCAATTTTGGCCGAAAATTCATTGACTGGGATGTTGGTTGTCCTACGTGGTAAGGCTAGCGCTAACCTGGACATATTTCAACATTTTTTAATATTTTAAATAATTTTTTAATGATTCAAAGAAAAGGAAAAAAGAAGAAAAAACAAAAAAAAAATTAAGAAAATTATTTAAAAATATCCACATCAGCATTAGCTATGCCACGTAGGATAACCAATGTTCGCGTCAGTAAATTTCTAATTAAAATTGACCGGATTGACTCAATTGACATTAATGCAAAAATTTTATGATTAAATTGACACAAATGCAAAAGATTTTAGACTGAGTTGGCATCAATAAAAAAAATTTAAGACTAAATTGACATCAATGTAATAGCTTTAGGACTTTTTGACCATTTTTCCCAAACAAACTCATCATTAAAGTTAAGATCGTGAATGCGAGTCGCTTTTTCCAAAGCGGTCATTTCTTCTGCCGGAACTTTGCGGCAAAAATTTCTAAAATCATTCCTATTCTAGGTTTGAGTGTCAACAATAATGATCAACTTCTTAAAATCAACGAGACCGATCGTCAACCTAAATTCTTAATGTTTTAATGTACTCCCAAACCCTTCCTTTCCTCGTTGGTAAGGGATTGGCGCAAGTAAGGGTGCACATGGTAATACTTCTAAAAATACATTTCTGCTCCAAAAGTACTTCTGGAGTAAAAATTCCCTTGGTAATTTAACTTATGAAGTAGAAATCCGTTTGATAAAAAATTTTACTTTTGAAGTGAATTTTCACATTTGAAGGTGTTTTTCTCTCAATTTGAGAAGTTAAAAAAAATTCCTTTTCAATTCAAGAAGTATTTTCGCGTCTCACCCTATTTTCATTATGCCTTCACCCTCCTTTTGACCACACCGGCTACCGACCACCTTCGGCCACCGTCTATCACCGCCTGTGACCACCGCCCACCCTCATTCACCGCTTGTGACCTCCTCCAGCCACGCTCTCTTTCGCCACTCGTCGACCACCCCTCGCTACCAACCACCGCCATCTACGATCACTGCCACCTGCCAACCTTCGTTGGCCACCGCTAGTCACTAACCACTGCTGACCTCCGTCAGCTGCCACCCATTGCTGCTCGCAATCGCTGCCCTCGGTCGCCGCCAGATGCCAAACCCCTCCATCAACCACTACCTCGCCTGCCGCCCTCCGCTGCAGCCGAGTCGCCATCTCCGACTATCAAAGTAAAAATAAATAATAATTTTTTATTAATAAAAATTATTTTTAAAGGAAACGGCAACTGCGTTTTTACAAATGGTTAGGCTGCGTGAGTTGGTGCGAAAGCTTCCTTGGACTCTCAGGAAGCTCGGGGATGTGGTGCGGAGCTTCGGTTTTGCCTAGAACGCCACGACCAAGCTCTAGAAGTTTTGACTAGCTCGGGCATCAATGGCGGACGCGGAGAGAGTTCTCTCTCTCTGTATATGTGTGTGTATGTTGTGTGTTGTGTGTTGTTATCCTCGTGGAATAGAATGAGCTCCTCTTTAATCCAAAAACATCTCAAATTTGTTATAGAGGAATCAAAACATTTCACGAGTGGGAGAGGTCCACCGACTTACAATCGCACGTGAGGTCATCTGTTTTATGGTCCAAACGGCGACAAAAGACGGTTGGCAATTCTATCCAGCTCCGTTTGGCATCCCAACATGCACAAACTAGCACAATTTGACCTAATTTGAGCTCGGGTGTCCTCGGCATTGCCAGCGGGAGACAATGGTATGGCCATCCCTACTCCGGCAACCCCTGGTCGCGAAATTGGTTCCATTTAGATCGGAACACCGGGGGCTATAAAGCTCGTCACTTGGCTCGTCCGATTAGGGTTTAATAGCGCCTCATTTTGCAATCAAATCTAAACTCCCATCGAAATGAACCTGCATGGGTAAACATTGGGGAAGAAGGTGGTGATCTAAGTCGTTCGGTTAGAACTTGTCTAACCCAACAGACTCAGCTGTCAAAAAATCACCAAATTGACCCGTAAAATGGCTAATTTTTCAAATTAAATCCCAAAATTGAATTATACACAGTGGATTCCCTCTAGAAATATGGGTTTTGACTTGAATTGACATGTTTTTATGCAAAATCCCCAAATTTTTGTTTTGACCCGAGTATGATTTTTTGAATACCTAAACCCCAAACGATCAAATTATATCAATTCGACCCTGCTAATGTGTTTAGGATGGGACATGCAGGTGTGGGTTTTGATTTGAATGAAAATTTCGAATGGTCATGAATTGTACTTAGGACAAAATTGAAGGACTGAACTGCAAAATTTTTTAGTGCCTTTTCCAAATTGCTCATCTGCCAAATGATTGGACTAAAATGCAATTGAAGTTATTGGAAACAAATATCATAACTGGACCAAAGTGAGAAAAGTACTAAAAAGGACTCGATTTGTGATTTTTTTGTTCTTTTAGGACCTAAATGCAAAATATTGGATCATACCCAAAAAAAAATGCAAAATATTGGAAATTGAGGTTCCTCATCGAATTTTTGAAATTTGAAGTGACCAAAATGCAATTAGAATTAAAAGAATGCAATTAGAATTAAAAGAAGACTAATGACCTTTTTTTTTGTTTTTTTCTCACAAATATTATTTTTCTTATTTTTTGGTTTTTTAATAAAAGAACCGTAGGAAAATCCAAGGAAAATATTTTTTATTCAAAATTGGTTCCCTAGGCTTGGCAAAGATTCCAAAAATTTATTTTCTTTTTTTTTCAAAATTTTGTTAATTTTTATTTATTTTCTAAAAGGAGATTTAGATGAAAGAAAATCTACTTCTAAAACTACGTTCTTACTGAATAATGGCACCATATCTTGGAGCAGTAAGAAGCAACAATGTATAGCCTTGTCCATGATGGAAGCTAAGCTCATGGCATTCTCAGCGATAACACATGAGGGTGTTTGGCTTAGGAGATTTTTAGATCATTTAGATATTGCTAAAGATGATGTTAATCCAGTCTTGGTGTCATGTGATAGCCAAGCATCAATAGCTTATACTAAGAATCATAAGTTCCATTGTAAGACCAAACACATAGGCATTAAGTATAACTACGTTAAAAACATAGTTACACGAAAGGATGTTAACATATAGTATATTTCTATGCATAGAATGTTAGCAGATCTGATGACGAAGCCGATACTTAGAGATGCTTTCTGTAGCCAATTTCTAAGACTATATAGAATGTGGTATACCGAGTATTGTAATTTCTCTTAATATTTACTATTGATGAAGTTTGTCATTATTATTGCCTATGTGTTGTTATAGCATTCATGGATATTAAGGCTTAATGCTTTATGCTATGAAGGTATGTCTGACAAATAAAAGATTAGCCCATTCACACGGGTAATCACATCTATTTACTACATAATGAATATACATGAAATAATTTTAAGCTAATTATCTAGGCAATAATTGAAAGCTCAAGATCAAATATAGATGTCACCTTAATAGAATGTTAAGATGAGGATGTATTATTTATTATGTTTCAAAGTGAAATAACCCACATATTGCCCTTAATCTGTCTTTATTGCCAGATGTGAGATCTGATTGATATCTTTGAGCAGAATAGATTTTTGAACTCAAGTTAGATGTTTGGTATGTTTGAACTATCATCTGTATGGTATTAAGTGGAAAGACAAATGCTTCATGGAAAATGAGAAAAATACCGTAATACATATTTGATACCACGTATTCAAGAGACGACCAATAAGAGTTAGCAAAAATTTTGATCTCGCTTTTTAAACCATGTGAAACTCTCAAGAATAGTATTCCTCATTTAGTGCACTACTTATTTTCAATATTTCTATCCAGTATTTGCTATAGTGGGATGTTGCCAATGATCATAAGATTGATTTGATTTAATAGAAAATTTCTAGAAAAGTGAGCTAAATTGAGATTGAGAGGTTTATGGGAAGAGAGAGATTGATTTAAACTATGAGTCACATTATAGTTTTGAATTTACGAACCGGGCAATTATGATTATTTTGTGTGTTCATAATTGAGAATACAATGTATCATACTTAAAGAGATCAAAGGAGATATATACGTAACCGATCAATTTAGGTTACAGCATACAAAAATCTACTCTTGATTATGTCCATTTTTGAGTTGCTATATACCCTAGCAAATATATGGCAACGAGCTCTCAATATATGCTAGTTGCACAAATTATTTGTTGATATGAACTTGCAGGGAAAAGGGTATTGTGTATAGCCCATAATGTGGAAGTGGGGGATATTGGAATCAATTGATATGCATTGATTAATTGATGGCCATGATCTCAAAATCATGTAATCTATGCCTATGATGGGCTGATAAACTACAACGGTTTTCGGAAATTATCAACAAGAGCAGCTACATTT
>JAGVVM010006063.1:0-10657 GCA_019149425.1 Psidium friedrichsthalianum
TAGCTTCTAAGAACTTCTCACAACACATAATATAATCATCTCGTGGAACCACTGCCAGTCATACGCAAGCATTATAATGCCGGTAAAGGTCAATGCTGATAATAACTAGAACACGGGATAAATTACTACATCTTCCGTTAAAAATCAACCTGTCCTGAAAAACTAAAATGAAACTCTCCATAACAATAAAGCTCATAATCTCTCTGTACATCTACACCAATATCATCAGCCTTGATCACTCCAGTACTCAAATCCCTCATTGGATCCTGCTGAACTTGCTCTGCTACCACTTCGGACGGGGATGTCCACCCCGACCCACTAGCCACGCAACCTCCTTTTCGTCCTGTAAGTCGCTGGTCACATCCGCGAACTAGGAACGTCTTTCCGTAGACCAACCTACGATCAGAGTTCTGCTACAACGGAGCAAATTCCCTCCCAACATCACAGGAAGGGGTGGAGAAGATCACAGATGTACCAGCAACACCCCCTTTATTTCATATGATGTTCATAACGATAGAACGGCAGTTTACACGCAAACATTTCTCTATTCTCTCCTCTCTACAAGTCCCCCCTCTAAGCCTCTCCAGGAGCGATTACTTTCATTCAAAATCTTCGCCTATTCCTGACGTCCCATTGCACGACCTTTGACCAAAGGACGCTGCGGCACGATGCTCCGCTGGCAGTCTACTTACACTATTCAAGATTCTCTACAATCAACCCAACTCCTCTCCTGTTCACTCATCGTCATTGTGCTCCATCAGGGGTTCCGCTCCATCTCTGGCGATGAGGGTCCTCTGGGGTCAGATTCCTCAGGTACGAGGGACTACTACCTGGCTGGTTCAGGAGAACTCTCGAGATCCCCTGGAGCACTGCCTTAGGAACTTCCATCTGACTCACTCCTCCATCCTCAGTAAACGACTCACTTATATTCTGCTCCTCCCTAGCTGAGTCTCCATGGCACTAACCTCGTCAAGGAACTGTCGTATCCTGAAACGGTTCCATGAAGCCCTCGCCACTCTTGTACATCCATTCATATAGATATGGGTCGCCTTGCGGTATTTACCACGTCTACCCAAACCGTGCTCTCTGTCTCACAACACAACACCTCTACCCCTAAGGTCAGGTGACTTCCTTTCTCACATCTAGAATCCGCGGTATACTTACCTCCCAGGTATGAGCATTCATTTTAGGGGCTTGGTCTCTGAAAATAAGGCACTCCCCTATGAGAACACCATCTCAGCAAGCTAAAAACGCCCTAATCCTCTCCTCAAGACTCCACACAAACCTACTCACACTCTCAGGTCCCACTCAGTAGTATTCAAAGATGCACAGAGGCCGAATAAATTCTTTTCAAAACCAAAATCCCGGTTCAATTTAGAAACCCGCCACATAAGTGGCTACGCATTCAGTATAAAACATTTATAACAAGGTTCCATCCGGGACCACAACAAAATCCGATAACACAAACCAATCATTAAGGCTCGAATACAGCACTAACCTTCAATTTGAAACCACGTCTAGTCCAGGACATTATAACAATCGATCTGCATGGCACCAGTCTCAATCATGCCTCGTCTTACATCCAATTTGGCCCGCGTCATATAGGTTGCTCATCACCTGTCCGCCCGCGTCGGACCTCATGGTTTGTATACCGCAACGCCGCGTGTGGGACACCTCAGAGTATGCACCTATCACCTCCACTACCCCGCGTCTTACGCTTCAGGGCCACGAGCTACACGGTTTCTGCCTCTGAAGCTACATTTACGCCTCTAATGGCTACATTGCTTTACACTCCAGGTGCTTCATGCTACTTTTTACGCCAAGTCACATGTATGTTCAATTCACCATGCGAACAAACTCTCGCATTCGCGCTTCAGGCAGTACCACTCCCTTTTTAATTCTGGGGAGGGGACGAGAATCATCGGCCAAGTCGTATGTTAAGGCACACATTTTTAAAATAAAGTCCAAATATTCAATCGATATTCCAGCCCAATGGCCAACAATCAACTCATTTTTGCGACCAATAAATTTTTTTTTGTCGCACTTGATGCTTCGAAGCAATAAAGACCTTTATTCATTTGGACAGAAGCTCGCAAGTACTTAGGCCATTTCGAATACAAGTCCAAATATTTCACTCAGTCATACGAAATACTGCCAGTTTCAATTGGGCAAAAACGCTTGCCAAGTACGTTTGCCAAATCATAAAACGTTTGCCCAAATTAGTTCATTCAGATGGCCACTATGGCCAAACCAATCATTTCTTTCACGTCGCCCATTTTTGTTCAAAATGCCCAATTCTCATATGGACCCAAATGACCCAAATAATTATTGTCACGTACGCCGAGAAAATATCTTCAAATATTATATTTAATACGAACAAGGGCCCCCAATATTTGTAACGTAATGTATAAAATGGTTACTTTTATTCCCGGGGAGCCCGTTTTTGCATAAATGCTACCAATAACACCGTTTTTTCGGTACTACAAACCACACGGACCCGCAAAACTGTCATTTTCAAACCAACTCAATTGGGCAGCACGTGAACAGTGTTCGGTAGTCGTGAACAGTATTCAAACACCTTTGGCCCGGTGTGCCGCTCTAAATACCCTCAAATCCATGTTTTCGGTACCGCGCGACCTCGCGATAAAAACCACACACACCCCAACGCTTATTCAATTTGACAGCAACATTTTTCAATCCCAGCATACTCGCAGACCCACAAATTGATTTCCATCAAATTATACGTCGTTACGGCTAATTTTCCTAACCGATTTACCCCGTAAATCATCCGAAGCTAATCCCTGGTCATGTCTAACATCATGTCGAAGTCTAGAGGTTAACTTACGCTAAACATAGTCAGAGCATGGGGCTGAGGATGCGCGATTGACCGGTCATTAACGACGACAACTTCGGTTCCGGGCGATTAAGTTCGAACCCCGGGCTGTTCAGGGGCTAGAACGTTTGGTTCCAAGCCAAAATCTACTACGATCCAACGATCGGATTTTGCCATCGCGGTCCCGTTGAAGTTTGGCAGCAGAACTGGAATCCAGCAGGGAGAGGGAGAGAATCTGAAATGAAAGAGAGGCGAGAAAGGAAGAGATTCTTACGCAATAATGGAGGAGAGAGAGCTGTTTGATATAATATCGCTAGAGATATTATTGAAATTACTATTCACTGAAAGCGCATAAACGCCACGATTGAACTGAATTTTTGACTATGCAGTGAAATATATGGACTAATAAGCTTGGGCCTCAATTATGTTTTCGGTCCAGCTGGTCAATGGTCAAAAAGAATGATCACTAGACATTTCTGACAATTCGTGAAATTTCAGGACCGGGTGGGACCCAATCGTTACTGATTTTGGCTCAATCGCGATCGAAAATACTCGCGGATTTACGTCGTAAATTTTGTCTAGCATCTTCTAAATATTCTTACCCTCATGCATGGATTCTAGCTCAGCACCAACTAGGACAAGCTAACTTTCTAAATTGCCCTTTTTTACACTGGGCATAGTCGAGATCCTCTGGCGCCATTTTGCGCCTTTTCTAGGTACGGTCCAATTCAGACTGTGACACTCATGAGAGTCGATTGTCCTATTCCTGAACTCATTCGGGCCTCATTCATAGATGGCAACTTTAAATAAATTCTCAAACTAACGGGTGGCTTTTAGGAGTCACGCATATCGACCATTTGGTCCACGTGCTTATATTCCTAGTTAGCCTTTCTCCCTTGGTTAGTCATCTCAGAGTGGCCAGCTCCAAGTGAGATTCATTTATAGCGCCTCTATGAAATAACCATTCTGTATTCAAATTCCGGAAAAAGGGTCGAATTTCAGAATGTCACAACATCAACCATCACCAACAGCTTATATCCAGCCAAGACAGCAACATGCCTCGCCCAAATAATATATCACAGCCTCGTCACAGAATCAATTTGTTCAAATACGTCAATTCCGGCAATTTTTCTATATCGATCTACCTCGGATCGCACCCTATAGTCTATCCAAGAATCATCTAACATCCTACTCAAGGTTTATGGGGTCGGCTTACCTTAACGAGGCTGATTCGAAGCCAGATGGGTGACAGAACGACGAATGGCTCGGGGACGACGAGGAATCCGGCAAAACCCAAGGAAACCAAGGCTGTTCAAGGGCCGAACGGAATGGTTCATAAGCTGAAAATCAATATTTTCACATGAAAATGAGCTCTATGGGTCGCTGGGGTCAACATATATCAATATGAGCCATATATGAAATTCGGGTAACAAAAGACTGGTTCATCAATATTTTCACATGAAAATGAGCTCTAGGGGTCGCTGGGGTCAACATATATCAATATAAGCCCTATATGAAATTCGGATAACAAAAGACTGGTTCGTCGACTGAAACGGCGAAGTAGATTTGGAAGGCTAAACAACCTCGGATCGAGGTGATTCAAGTTGGAATAGAACCACAAGACATTGAACTACAACATACCCGAAAATCGCGATGATCCAACAGTCGGATTTCCGTCGGCGGCCAGTTGAATTTGGCAGCAGAAAACTGGGATTCAGCCTGTGCAGGGTCCGGTTTGGCTCTGTTTGAGGGGGTTCCAGGGCTTAACTTGAGCTGATTTTTGGTGGAGAACTTGTAGAGAGATAGGTAAAGAAGAGGTTAAAAAGGCGTCTCAAACTGACGGCGTTTGGGCAGTGAACGAGCAGCACAACGAGTGGCGGTTTTCCGGCGGCTAAAACCAAGAGAGAAAACCAAGAGAGAGGGAGGGCCACGAAATTTTCTGGGCATAGAGAGTGTGATCTGCTAATAATTGAAGAGAGAGAGAGAGAGAAAAATATCTTCAATTATTGGTGGGTACTATTCATTGGTTAACCGATACTATTCATCAGTTGACCGGTTAAAAGGTTTGACCGATGGCGACCAATGGTCGATTGATGCGATTGATGTGATTGACAATGATTGATGAGATATTTCTTGAAATTCATGCCATTTTGGGACTGATCGGGAACAATCGGGACTGATCGAGGCTCAACCGCGATCGAAAAATAACTCGGGATTTCATCGTAAAATTTTTTCTAGCCTCTCTAAAATTACTAATACTCTCTAGCCATATAATCTAGGTCAAGCCGGGGGCAAAATGGTCACTTTCAATATTTTTTCTTTCTTCTCGGCACTCCGAAACCAATCGGCTAATTTTCGAGCCTTTTAGGGTGATGTCCAATTTCAATTGCGATATTCCTAAAAACTCGATTATCCAAACTCGGAATCTGATTTGTGGCCACATTCATATGATAGCGACTCTAGTAAATACTCAGACTAACGGGCGGCTTTTAGAAGCTACGCGTATCGACCTGAAATTAGGTCCATGTACTTAACTTCCTAGCTAGCCATTCCCCTTTGGTTAGTCATCTCGAAATGATCAGTTCCGAGTGAGATTTAACTACAGTGCATCAATGAAATATATATCCATTCTATTACAAATTCCGAGAGTGGGTCGAATTTCAGGATGTCACAATAACCGATGGTTTAACCGGAGCATCTCTCGTCTCCATCCCCTTCAGTTTTCAGGCGTCTCGCTCACGGCATCAGTTGTGTCCGTCATCTCCGATGATCAACACACTCAATGACCAAAGCAATAGGCAGTCCCAGAACGAAGGTGCTCTGATACCATGATAAGAACGATATGACGAAGCTCAAAAAGAATTATTGTATTCTGATGAAGGAGGTAACATAAATAGAGATATTACAATCGCTTAATTTAGGCATGTGCAACTAAAGAAAGAAAGGAATAAAAACCTACCTAATTCTGTAGAATCAATACAAATATACAACTAAGAGCAACGAGAGAGAGTAAGTAAATATGGAAATTGCTGATCCCGTAATAAACCATGTGGCCCACATAAATAAAGACGTAGGAACAAATAAAATATTTGGGTTCTCTAAGTTTTAGGGGTGACTGATTCCTAAGTAGTTAGGTTACCACCTCGGAATCGAGAACCGAATCGAGCCGAACTGATTCTCATGTGATCCAATAGAATCGGTGGGATCGATGAAGAACACAAGTGCCCCTTCATCACGAGTTCTCCTGTACTCATATATCCTCGAGAAAGCAATGAAAGAGTCTTCCTTGACGCCAAACTTCAATTCTTGCATTGGGTAAGTATTTGAGTTATGGGTGTTGAGGGAGTTGGTGTTCAATTCTGGAGGTATAGGTCTATTGTATCTTGCCATTTCATTTAAGGGGGGTGAATAAGTGATCTTAAATTATTTTGACTAGAAATAGCGGATTTAGATGATCAAGTCAAATATTATGTTTAACTCAGAATCTGAAGCTATGTAGAATATGAATATGAACACCAAGATATAATGTTCTATCATACAGAATAAAGGGAGTTTAGAGATAAATAATATTACACGCGACAATTATAGTGGTTTGGCTTATAGCAAGCCCATGTCCACTCTCCCATTCTAATAGGCGATAGGCTAAATTTTCACTAAATAAATCGATGGACGTTTACAATAAGTGATGATATTCTCTTGATAGATCACACTATCCTCTCTCAATCATTCTTACAAGACCTCTCAATGATCATACGATAAAGCTCACGAAAGACAAGTGTGTAGAATCTGAAGTATTCTTAAACTTTGAAATTGTTGATTCTCTTCGCATACTGGAAACAATATCATTAATCTCCTTTTATACTCTTCTACCCCCAAATTAGCCATTGGACAGGTTTGGAGAGAGGAAGAAGAGGATAGTCTTTGTGCGGAGCGAGCCATCGTATCAAAATCCTTAACTTTATTCGGCCGGACAACCATGAGTTCACGAAAAATAACGTGAGAAAAAAATTGGATGTCTATCGTCAGTACAAAATATTTTTTAGTATTCATCAAGTAGTTCAATTGCTATTATAACACACTTCAAATACTATTTATCTAATTTCTCATGAACATTCACATATTGTATTTCCTAATAGGTTAACTTCGCGTTTGTTTATACACATGATTTCCACCATTTCTCACAGGTGCGTCGGTCTCGTTGATCATGTTACTTGAGGTGAAAGCCGAATCACATGTACGCACTTAATGGAATAAAATATATGATTCAAGATCAAGACTATAAGAGGAGTAGAGGACACCCCAAGTCACTCTTGATTAAAGAAACATTGTTGGGTTAGACACCCAAAATCTTTGAACATCACACCGACGATATTGGTGCACATGACGACATCACAAATTTCAAAGCGCCCTTCTTTTCATAATGAGAAGGAATCAATCAAGTAATTTATTGATTAGTGTCCGGTTCGCGACTATCGAAGTACATCGATTATTACCCATAAATTCACAATATAAGAGTCTACATAAGATAATATACCTTCGCCCCTGAGTGAAGGTATATCATACCACTTAGATTATGTACCTTATGAGGATGCGTTGAATTATTAATTGCTAAAGAGGAAATGACTACTCAAAGGTCGGGAACGCCATTTCTTGGATGCAGTCAAATTTTGTCTTATTAGTGAGTCTATTATAAAAGCTAACCTATTGAAAGGCAATATTTCGTTTTCCGTGTAAGAAAAAGAAAAAGAAAAATGAAAGACTAAACAGATTAAAGTCATTCCCTCGAAGTGCACCAACAATCTGACAATAAATTCACCATCAAACAAAGAAAGACAATCCGAATAACGCCAGGGCATGTGGTCTTAAGCGAAAATAAGTCCATGTGTCTATACCTATTCGATATCTTGGTCCCTCCTTAGGCACCGTGATTTTCCGAAGTTCTGTTGTTATTAATCGAATATTTTCCTTTAGATATACTAAATTGCACGAATAATTAGATATCTTTTGAGTCTTCGTGTGTTCAACTATTATTTAGAAGGAAAAAATTACTCAAAGTTTAGAGACACCATTTCGAGGCAGCCAGCAAAGTTTTATTTATTAGGAAGCAATGAGTTGTTTGTCATGGGAATCCACCAATCTAAAGTTGCGATCTATTCTATAAAACACTTTTGTCGGCCACATGACTTGTTGACCGATCACGTTTATCAACAATTTAACAATGAATCCAACATCAAACAAAATAAATTTTATGTCAATTAGCCAATCCGAATAACGCCATCGTATGCAGAATTCAGTGAAAATAAGTCCATATGTTCAGACCTATTAGATATCTTAGTCCATCCTTAATTACCATTATTTTTTACAGTTCTAATATTATTAATAGATCTGGTATTATTCTTTGTTAGTCTTAACAAACACCCCCCCCCCCCCCAACCCAAAAAAAAAGGTCACGCAATTTTCTGTCATCTAGTATACGTATGAATCAACAAGATGATCAAATGAAGACCGAACTGTTATATCTAGCAATATCACCTGGAGGGGTGAATAGGTAATTTTGAATAGTATTTTCTCTAAATCGCAAAACTAACAAATTAAATCAAATGAATCACAAATTCAGAGTTTAAATGATTTTCAGAAAGAGATTCTGAATAAAGAGTTTAGGAATAAGAGAAATTGCACACAATAATTATAATGGCTTGGCTTAGATAAACATACATCTAAAGTCTCCTAGTGGGAAACGTGATGAGCCATGACAATCACCAAGTCCTATATTAAATAGGAACTTTTGGATATCGATCGTAAATACGCAGTGAAATATAATTATTCCCTTGGATGTCTTCCATTTGATTTGATAGCCTACTTGCCATCAAATTCAACAGGAACTTTGGGATGTCCATTGTGAGATAGGCTAATAACCAAGAAAAGTTTGGTTCGGTAAGACAATTACTATTAGTACATAGTGAATCGACTATGGCATTATGAGGTGGTTTGTGCCCAGTTGTACGGCCCACTTATTCATCAGCTCACGCTTGCTCTAGAGTTAGAAATTTTGCCTATATTAAACTACTATCATAATTATATCTCACCAAGTAATTAATTCGCGATTAATAATTAGAAATATTATGAAAATTGCGCCAATCGTTGTCTAGATTATTTATGTGCATTCGAGTATAGTGAATGATAGAGATTTTCTGAGTTGGTAATCGATGACATACACTAGTACTTTCTCTCACGGGATAGAGATTAGCATAACTGAAGCATCCTCCTTGCTTGAAGCGAACTATGGTCTGGCTCAGCTTGATTGAACTTATTGCTGATGATTGGTGCTTCCAATTGACCAAGCTTATTTGAACTTATTGTAATTATTGCTGATGACTGCTCCCATTTATTTAATCTAGTACTTATATAAATGAAGTAGTATCGCTGGGGAGTTTATGACATGTTGACATGTGGTACTTTGTAAGAGCAAACACCTGCCCTTCACATATCTCAAATTTACCCCTCATTTATCTTTTATTTCCTTTTATTGAAATTTATTGTATTACATTTAGTAATTTCATTTTTTTATGAGTAAATATCATTTACTTCAAAACTAAAAGGGAAAATTTCAAATAAGGGCCACAAGTCCTTCATTCTCTCAAATAAGGGCCGGAAGTTGATATTATTTCAAATAAGAGCCTGAAGTGCTTTCTTTATATCAAATAAGAGCTTGAAGTGGCTATAACTATTTCAAATAAGGGTCTGGCCGACCAAAAATTTCAGCTGATCAAGAGCATTTTTATCAAAATACAATTGTAACCTAATTTTTAGTTAAACTAAATTAAAATTACAAATGTGAAAAAAAGGGAGATATAGGCAAGAGAGGGCTGCACTCTTGCTTGTGGCCATTGCTCGTTGCCTCTAGCTAGCTGGGTCATCCGCACCTTAACGCGGGCCATTGTCGCCATCCCACTGGCGTTGGAGCAGCGGCTATAAGTAGGAGGGTAGCCTCTTCTTGCATGTATCTCTTTTCTTACTTTTTTTCGAAAAAAAGAAAAATATAAAAAAGAAAATGACGAAAAAGCTCCAAATCAATGGTGAATAGACCCTTTTTTGAGACTGGTATGACCACTTTAGGCTCTTATTCGAAACATTATCAACTTCAGACTCTTATTTAAGATAATAAGGGTATTTCTAGCCCTTAGTTGAAATAATGTCAATTTTGGGCCCTTATTTGATAAAATGAGGGAAATTAGGACTGTTTTTTGAATTTTTCCCAAACTAAAAGCATGTAGATCGACTAACTTTCTCTAGAAGCGAATTCCAAACTAAGCAACAAAATCTCAGCTACAATAAAAATGATGCACCTTAAAATTCATAAAGAACACTAGCACTAAATAACTATGAACATCTCCTGCCAGCAATAGGGATAAACAATGAATTCTGCCTCCGTGGCATAGATCAACCACATCCTGGTTTATCATCCTATGACCACCATGGAACAATGAAGCATATGAAACTTGAGCAAAGAACTCAATATATTGCAGCACTCTAGGTCAACTTCTAGGAGACCTCTGTCAAACTTCCTTCTTCAACTTAGAAACATTAATCAACGGAAAGTGTTTCATCATTGACAATAATTTGTTTTTAATACTTTTGATGATTGATAAAAATATTTTTTTTCTTTTTATTTTTAATAATTGATACAAGCAAGTATTTATAATAAAAAAAATTTCTGAATCTCCTCCTTCAGTGATGTCAGCAACTTTGGCGTAGCTTCTAAGGAGAGTAGTTTCGCCAAACAGATGTGTTGTCAACTTTTGCTTTGCCCGTGGACAGGAGTAA
>JAGVVM010006064.1:0-13581 GCA_019149425.1 Psidium friedrichsthalianum
TTCAGGACTTTGCCCTAGTCGGCTCTATTGCAGCTCAATTATTTAGCTGGGATAATCCACTTTGGGGTGAAATTGGCACACCGTGCTGAAGAATCATTCTTGTTTGGAGATAGCCTTAGTCACGGTTGGTGTTGTTCTTAATTATGATTGAAGCATCATGATGACTGATACATCAATGCCATGGGGCCAATCCCTTCCTTGCAATTCTTGTAATCTTCTACCAATGAGGATAACTATGCTTGGAAGTTTCTTGAACTTCGACCTGGTCAGACTGATGTGAATCAGACTTAGAGTGTTGGCCAACAGCTTTGTCATCTTGCTCAGGATATGATCAATGACAAAGCATGGATCAGTTTCAACTAGCCAATCGACTAACACAAGGGTCGACATGGGATCGACCGGGTCTTCTAACTCAATTGTGAGTCCGAGGGCTCACAACTCATGCAGGGATCATTCGAGGTCATTCGAGGATCGATCGGGCCTAATGCATAGTTTGGGTTAAGATTTTCTTCCCTGCCCCTGGATTAATTCTAAAACATCAATATGACAATTAGGGTTAAGCCGCATGCAATTTTTTTGATCTTTTTTAAATCACATTTTTTTCATTTTGAAATTCATTTTCTTTTGAAAGAATAAAAAATGAGTAAGCATAATTAAGCTCGACCCTCAGGATTCTCCACGGATGATATAATTTTTCAATTGGTTGGAGATCATCACGGGGCCAATTTTGCATACCCATTATGCCCTCAAAAAATTTTAATAAAAATTCTATAATTTCATTGATGAAATCAATTAATTACATCTTATTGAATTGAAGATGCAAACGATCCCCCAGGTGGGGAAATTCAATCATAACAATTAAATCTTATGATTGCAAAGTAGACATGAGAAAGCAGGAACTATTCCCCACAAGGGATTGTGCGAAATGAAATTTTACTGATTTGAGCTTGCGCCTGCTTCCTTTGAGGGTTCTCTAGTAATGGTGCCAATGGTCAAGTTGTCAATTAAATCTGGCACATTGTTATCATCAATGAGCACAATATTGCTCTTTCTTTGGAGCACCCATAATTTCCTATAAAAGTAGAGGAAGTAATAAGTATGTTACCCAAGAGAGGTCGGTCCATGACTCACTTAATTGGTTCAACTTTATTTTTCCATTTTTATGGAGAAATTAGACAAACTTTTCTTAGGTTGGCATGGGTGAATTTCTTAGAAAGAATTTTCTTACAAATTTTATAACTTGAAAAATGTGATAAAGTCAATTTAAAATTTACCAAATTCCCCAAAGGGATTTTCTTCTTTTATCATAATGACTTTTTAAGGATAAATTTGTCAAGAAAATCTTTCATCCATTGAAGCATTAAGGAAAGATGTAACAAAATTTTCATTGGGCACAAAATCTTCCAAAGGGATTTTTCCGCATTCATCTTTTCAAAAATGGCACACCAATTTGATTTCATTTATTTATTTATTGAAAAAAAATAACCATCATGTTAACTTCAAAATTTGATTGACACTTAATATGGACCGACCAAAAATAAATACAAGATAAAGTTAGAGAACTCTACCTTAAAAAAAATACCAATCATATAGACATGCACTTGGATTGTAAGGTTAACCTTAGTCTATCTACCTAAAAGTTTGGCCAAATGAAGTAATGGATGGAACAACATGTCGCAGTCTCACGCATAATCATCGTGACTAGTCGCAACCTCACGTACAATAGTCATAACTAGTTGGGTCCAATCACTTCGGCTTGGTTCGATTAATAAGGGCAACACTCATGCATCATAACTTCATGTGCATGAGAGCGACCCTTGAGCCATTTTTTGGAAAAAATTTCGCCATCCAAATGGGATAACCTTTAGTGAAGCGTTACCTCCAAGGTTAAAGAACCATTTAAATACCATCCTAAAACTATTGATGTGACCTAGGTCCAGTCATGGATTGTGTGTGGTGCAGTGCAAAATACGGCAAATCATGCACAATAATTAAATGTAAACATCACTTCAATAGTTCAAAAATTAAATCACAATTTCAATTCACCAAGTCTCCAAAACAAAGAGTTAGCTAATCACTTCTTTCCTTATAACTCCAAATCTACAACAACTTTAACACTGGAGTTAGCGACTTACCTAGAGTCTACCAATCAAAAACATTTTTCATGAAATTTTTTCAGGTCTAAGTCCACTAGGTTCTTAAATTTTTTAAAATTAAGAATAATTCCCCAACGAAGACATCAAGTGTCAGGACCTAAAAATTGGGTTTCCAATTTTAGCTTAATGGATTACTAAATTAACCAATTAGATTAATTAACTTAGTACGAACTCTCTTAAATTCTACAAAATCATGACTTATGGTTGAAGTGATTATTAAGCAAAGGATTTTAATTTTGGACCCGCAACTAATCATTTTAAGTAGGTTGATTAGACACCTAAATAAAGCATCGAGATAAATACTTTACTCCTACAAATCAGAGATCAATGAGTTCGAGGACTTAATTACGTTAATATTTCTATCAACGCCTTTTCGGTACCACTTTTACGAAAATGTTAAATCTGGCAATTCTTGATGAATTCTGACTTAAGGCTCAAAGGTACATTCTTTTTTGTTGGGTTTTCTTTTTATGAATTTTTTTTATTTTCAGAGATGAAATTAAACGATGAACCATCAGATTTTTTTTTAATTTTGTATTTTTAACTATTTTTTTGTTTTCTTTTTTTTTATAAATGAATTTAAATTCAAGTCACAAATCTTTCAATTGAAAGATAATAACGGCTATTCCTTTCGAATTAAGTTTCGATCTGAAGCCTAATAGATCGATCCTAAAAATTCGAAATACCTACTATGAAAATAATGCTATCTAAATCCTGATAGATAAACTTATTTTCCCAATAGATTATATTTTGGAATTTTTTTTTGATATCTTGAATGTCTTGGATATATTCAAAATATTTTTGAATAAATTAGATTATCACCAAGGCTCCCAAAAATATTTCAGAAAAATTGCAATTTTCAAACTAGGCAAGTAGAAGATATATCGCCAAATTTATTTAGAAATTTTCGGTTTCTGAATTTAATGTGCAAATTTTCCAATCAAGGCAACCGGATATTCAATCTTGCAAAACAATCTTCGAGATATGCAATTCAATCAACAATTCAAGCAAAATAAGCAAGATAATAATCAAAGTTTCAAATTAGGAAGTATACCGAAATTGACAAGATTGCCTTTCCCGATTCAATTTGCGATGAAACTTGATGATCAAGCCTTGCATTTCAAACCAAACGGTATAGGAACTCAAGTGTATGTCGAGAGAGTCCCGAATGAAGCTCACGATTTCGACGGTGAGTTGTTCACACAAAAATGTGGTGAAAACAGTGATGAAAGTAAGCTAAAACACAGTTAATTTGGACACTGAATAGTATGGTATTCGAATAGCGAATAACAAATCAAATGGGGCTAATTGTCAACACTTTTAGGCACCGAACAACAATGATCTTAACGCTAAGATAGTAAAGAAGATGGCCTAAACAATGGCAAATTTGCACTTGAAATAGTAGTAAAATAAAACCTAATCAATGCTATGGAGAAAGAGCAGCGGTGATAGCACAAGGAGGCCTGTGTCAGGGAGGTAGAAATGCACAAAAGAGGTGACGACACACCAGAACAAAGATGAACTCGACTCTCCCCTTTTGTTCAAGTGTTTTTGTCTTCAAGAACTCTTCAATATTTCAAAATATTTATAGAAAGTTCCCATCACGATCTCCTCTCTTTATTTGGATATTCAACTCCCTTCTTCTACTCTCAAACTCTCTCTTTTCACCTTTTTGGAAAAGCCACCCCCCCCCCCCCAAACTAGTCAAACCCTTTTCTTTCCTTTTTATCCTTTGTGCTCTTGACTTTTCAAACCTATATGCTTTCTTTCTCTATCTTTTTCTCCCCTTTTCTTACGTGACAGAGTCCCCCTTCACGTCTATTGCCCCTCCTTTTTATAGACCCCATATCCTATCCCTCTAACGAAGATAAACTCTATCTTTCCAAATTTTCCAACAATTTCCTTCTATGATTGCCTCCTTTTGTTACAATTCAGGATTGAATGTATCATCAAATATGCATTTTCCTCCATTTCTCTTTGGGTATGTGGGCAAGCTTTAACAATTCTATTAGTGCACAATCCTTTATTTATTTCTTCTTTTTCTCTTTTTTTTTACCTTGTAGATGTGGATGTGTTAAGATATTTAACTAACTAATCCAAATATATTCCAAACTGAATCCTCTTCTCCAATCCCATTCAATTGATAATCTCTTATGTTAAGGATTCATCAATGAAGTGAGGTTTTGGGTTAAATTCTATTTTCCATGTGATTAGTCCAATTAGCCACAGAGCAGTCAAAAAATCCACCTATCGTATGTTCGAATCAAATGCGAAATGTAATGTACGAATACCGAATTTAGAACTACTCTAAATGAAAAATATATGGAAATGATTTAAATATTTTTTTTTGTTTGAGAGTAAGATTTGTCCCTAATTTTGTGTGTGTAAAAGTTAATAATTAAGAGAGAGTAGTCAAAATTTAGCAAACATTTTAATAAAAATCCCAACAAACAAAATTGGCATATATCCTTACATATATCTTAATTTATATGCTAATTAAATTATTTACAATACCTTCTTTTAACTGTTTGGTATTATCAAACCTCATTCCAATAGACAAAATTGGAGATGCAATAGTAGGATCATAGCAAGATACTTACGTTTCCTTCTTCTACACACAAGTACTTCATCATGTTGAAGTTCACTCTTGGAACTAACACTCTCGTCGTTACGGCCACTTTCTTCATATTTAGTTTCATTACCAGCAACAACACCTCCTGCGTCCCTATTTTTTGATTGAGACTGATGCGACTCTCTAAAAGCTGCTGCAAATTTATTTCTCACAAAACCCTTTTGCTTTTGCCTTGAACTCGCAAGTTCATCATGGTCATCATTAATTGCATCATTAGCAATCGCCAAAGCTTCACCTTCTAATTCATTACCTTCCGCAAATTTTCAAGCTAATCCAGTTAACCCTTCATTGTCTATGTCTTCACTAGGTACTTTGGGACATCTCCCCTTCTATTGAACTTGTTGAACACTACTTGTTGCCCGCTCTTGCCTCTCAAATTGCCCTACATCTAAAACAGATTCTTCTCCTACTTCTCCTGTTTGAGTGCCCCCATCATCCTCATCTTCATCTTCATCATAATCATCATGCTCAACATATACCGTCGTTTCCTCACCATAAAGATAATAGTAAATAATATTCCAAAGACTATTATCATCCTCGAAGAGTCACAATCCATCACGTAAATCCTTCCCAAGAATACAGTAATGCAACTTACCTATTTTGCATCTAAAGTAATAGATTATTTTCCTCACGAATTGAATATAGGATACCTTGCTTACATCGATAAAGAGGGTACCTTCAAGCCCACCTTTATATTCCAACTCATCCATGCCAATAACAAAATCTCCATCATATTGTACAATAATAGGTATCAGATGTTGCTTGTTCCCCATGCCGACACTGCAACCAAGAAAGAAAAAGTTATTACGTGTTGGGACCACAACGCAACTTTTGTTGACCAACAGACAACAAAGAAAACAAAGCCAAAAAATTATAACATGGAGATTCTTATTGAGTAACAAATGTTAATAAATTATCACAAATGCATTATCGAGGTCCCCATCGAGCCCTTTTTGTTTTATATATACAATAGCTATCAAATGCAAGAAACACTCAACTCTTTTGACGTGGAGATCCCTACTAAGCATAAAAAGCCCAATAATTTATCGCAAACGCCAAAAAAAATTATCTCAATGTTCACATTGAGCCCTATCTTTTCTGCGCAACACGTTGGGGTACCACCAAACCCTATTTTTTTTTCACATGAAGGTCCCACCGAACCCCTCTAGTACTGCGCAATGCGCCCACAGCACCATGGTCCCCTCTCAATCTACCACAGAGATGGACAAAGCCCAACCGAGCCCTGATTTCGCTCTACTTCCAAAAGCCCTCTTTTTTTTTAATTCAATCGAAGCCTTAATTTCTCTTTTCGATTGAATTTCGCAATAAATAGGGGAAACCACATACCTGTCAAATTTGTCAATGGAGTGTGATGGTGAGCGACGACGTGTGACCATAATGATGGTGAGCGACGACGGCTAACTTGCAACATGCGGTGGGACTGTGAATTTTTCTATTCAATCGGAGCCCTAGTTTTGCCTTTTGTTTCGTGATGGATAAGATGTACTGGAGAAGACAAACTGGAGAAGATGATGCCATTGGGCTTCTCTTCATCATCTTATTGGAGCAAATGATGCCGTTTTTAGATGTGGTGCCGCATTAGATGATACGATGTTGTTTCATAACCTCCACATGGATGGGCTTTCTTAGATATTTCACAGCTCAGCATTTAATTTTAATTTAAAAAGCCACGTATTATTTTTGGCCCGAAATTCTCGCCGGAGGTACCAAAGTGATCCTTTTTTTTTGGCTTCGCATTAAAGTGACCAATTGAAACTTTTAGCACCAAAGTGATCTCCGTACATAACTTATGACACTAAAAGTGTCCTACCCCGAAACGTGTTTTCAAGACTAATTAAAGATTTGACATGGAAAGAAGCAAATAATAGTCAATGTTTTTTTTCAGCTTCTCTTTTTTACCCTATTTTGGTCATTGGGTAGGTGAGTCTCCTGTGATGAACGTGAATGGCAAGAGAACAAAAGAGACTCCTCAAAAGAGCCAAGCAAAGCCAAGACATCGAGGGGGATACATATGGTTTTTCTTCAAGTTTGATAGATCACTAGCTTTTGAACTTTGGCTCGTGACTCAATTTCATTTCCCAAATTTTTGATGTTCAATTTAATTTTTGAAGTTTTTAAAATTCACTCGACATTGATCATCACCACCGCCATCATTGCTAAAGTAGTCTTGTCGTGCCTAGCCACCATCCCTACTAGTGTCGAGGTGCTCTCTCTCCTCTCTCTCTCCCTCTCCCCTCCCTCCCCCCCCCCTGCGACCATAATGAGTGCATTTAATTTAGCTTTCTTAAAGCCCCTTGAGGCCCCAAAACCCCTTGGGGAAATGTGAAGCATTTAGCAACCATTCCCAAGGAGCTTTGAGATAAAGTTGGCCTTAGGAAGACTCTACTAGCATTTGAGCTTTCAGCATTTGGCTAAATGCTAACCTTGGATTTTTCTTCGAAAACCACCATAACCAATTCTTTCAATTTCTAAGTGGGAAATTTCAAATGAGGACCTAAAATACTTTCATTTTCTCAAATAAGGGCCTGAAGTAAATCACATTTTAAGAAAGAGCCTGAAGTGCCCTTTTTGTTTCAAAAGAGGGCCTGACCAAGGATATTTTTGTCATTTTATTTTATTTTTATTTTTTTCAATTCTATTTTTTTCCTTTGTTTCACCGGATCCTCACTTATTTACCCTCTCCAAGGCACTCTTCATTGTTTTCAACCTAGGGCATTGTTCATCGTTCTTTTACAGAGACGACTAGGGTTCATACAATTGTTTAAAAACCCTCAATTTCTCACCAGAACTAATCAATTTTCAGCCTAACACGAGTTGACAAATGAAAAAAAATCTGCACCTTGGTTAATCTCCTTATTTGTATTTAAAAATGCAATTTTTAACTAGCTTTTTTCGACTTTATCAAACGTCCCAAGACAAATTCTCTAGTCGAAGACAAAAAAATCCGATGAGGAAGGGGGAAAGCGAACAATGAGAATCGCTTCATAATCTGACCATATCCCACATTGGTAGGTGAAAGCATGATGATACACATAGAGTTGGCAAGCTTGGAATGAGCTGAAATTTGGTGGATTGCTTGGAAAAGGGCCGATGATCAATACTCACAGCTATGCTATGATCAACGTCATCTTTTTGCATTTCGGCATCATTTTGATAGGTTTTTAGGCATTTTCATAATTTTTTGTTTTCTGTTTTAGTTAGGGTTAGCACCATATAAAAGGGTGTTTAGGGTTTCTAGTGGAGGTAGAATGTTATTTTGGTATTAGATAATCATATTCGGGAGAACTAATTGTTCCTCTATTAATTTCATTTTCTGTTAGCCAATTTCTGTTGCATTTTGTATTACATGATATGCTGCTCGAGACCATTTTGTTGGCTTCCCAACAACATCGCACAAGCTTCGAGCCCAATTAACTACTCTCTTTTCCCCTTTTCTTCGTAAGTCTTTTTTGAGGAAGAATGTGTAGGGAGCCTTTTAGACATGGGGAAAGAGACTAGTTGTTTGACAAAGGGATTGGATAGTAGGGCTAGAATGGAATCGTGATTCCGAACCTCCAAATCTCTTACCCCTTTTCGTACATTTCACATTACCCTAAAGGAATGGACATTTGGGAATTCCCAGTTGCTCTCGATTTCAATTATTCTATACTCTTCATAAAGCCATAGTACTCTATTCGGCATTTAGCTTCCGTCTATCACCGCAAGGTGTCTAGCATCCCCATTTTGTTTCATTCTTCTTTTCAATTCGTAGAAAAGAGTCTTGGTTGTCATTGTAAAAGAGACAATGAATAGTGCCCTAGGTTGAAGACGATGAACAATGCCTTGGAGAGAGTAAACAGACGAGGGTCTTGGCGAAACAAAGGAAAAAAGAAAATCAAAAAAGGAAAATGACAAAAATAACCTTTTTCATGCCCTCCTTTGAAACAAAAAGGGCACTTTGGGCCCTTATTTGAAAAGATATTCACTTCAGGTCTTTATTTGAAATCAAATCCTAGTTTTGCCCTTTCTAGTTTTGCCCCTTTCTAGTTTTGCCCCTTATCTTCTTTGCTACATTGTTTTTTTAATTAAAAATTAAAAAAAGTAAAATTAAGTCCTAGGTTAAGGCCTCTAGTGGGCTAGATTGGTGTTGGCAACAGTCAGCCAAGGTGGCTAGGGGCGCGAGGCCCAAACAACTACGTCAAGGGTCATGTGACCTCAGGCCTCGTTGCGGGGGTCACGCAACCTAGGCACCTGTCACTGGAGTTTGCACAACCCCATGCAGCCCTCACCGTGAGTTGCTCCACCCCAATCGACGCCAAATCTGGCTTGCTGACGGCCTTAACCTAGGGTTTGGTTTTTACCATTGGACAGTTTGAATTATCTAATTTATGTGACCTTCGCTGGAAAAGAATTGCTACTTCACTTTTGTTTTTTTTTTTGGTAAGGTAAGAAGTATATTAGCTAATCACTGCGCAAATATAAAAGGGCGACCACACACAGGCCTTGTATCCAGGGTTACAAAGCGTTGTTCCCGAGGGTGCAAGGGTTGCTACTTCACTTCTTTTCTCTCCTCTTTATATCAAAAAATGGTTGCATACTCCTACTTGAGTTACTTATTCGTTGTTATAGCTAAGATAATTTCTTAGTGACCAACGTGGTGTAGATTCTGGGCCAAGTCACTCTTCTATCTCATTCCTTTCTCCTATGCATGCATGTCGCAACTGGGGAGCTGATGGCATCCTCCATCCAACTCTGGATGACCAATTATAATCATTACATGAATCAATAGCAGCTCTCGTGGCCCAGCCCGAATCTGAAGACATCGAAGAGGAGCACGTCCTCCAAAATTTCCATTCCAGTCGAATAGTGAGAAAGCTGGTCATGGACTGCCCTCCTTTAACTGTCACACTATGGGAAAAGGCGCTTAAGGGAAATGCAGAACATGTGCTCAAGGCCACAGATTAGGGTTTCGTGTGATTATAAAATGCAGAGTCTCAGGTTTCGTTTGTTTCGCGGAAATGGAATGATTTAAAAAACATTTTTCTAAAATCAATTGCTTATATCGCTTAAAATAATTAGCCGATGGAAAATGTTTTTGTTGTTGACAATAATTTATGTCTAAATATTTTCGTGGACAAAGGAAATATTTTTTGTTCAATCATTTTTATAAGCGATACAAGCATTCGTTTCTTAGAGAATGTTTCTCAAATTATTCATTTTCTGCTAAACAAACGGAGTCTAACATCTCTACCTCAACTGGGTTAATGATTACTTCACATATGCTGTTTGCTCTGACTACAGCTCTGAAGTGTTTACCGCATTCTTGGAGTCGTCAGATTCAATGATTTGTGAATTGGCAAAAGAAGAGCTACAGCTCTTGATTGACGAAGCAATCATCAAGCAGCCCGAAGTTAAAACTGTTAAACAACGACGTTCGAAATCCGAAGATCAAGAAAGTAGGGGCATTCCGAAGCCCGCGTCGCTATAAGCTAACGCACATCAACAATTGAGTCCCAAGAATACGGATAGATACTCTGAAGCCCGCGTCTTCATATGCTGTGTTCATGGCGGATGAAATATTAGGATGACTTGATGATTGCTGCTCTGGTGATGCACACTCTTAATTGAAAAGGAGTCCTAGTTCGACTCAATGGTTTCCAGGAGAACAAGTAGTCGAAAGCGGAGATGAAATTTTGTGCCAAGGGTCTGGTTATATCAGAGTCAGATGGCTGTTATACCATCTAGATTTTGCTAAATCTTAGAGTAAAGTTATACGACTTGAATTAGAAGTTCTGGGGAGTTTCGCTTCCTCGACATTAACTTCAATGTTTTTCCCCTTCAGGACACCTCTTGTTAAGAGTGAAGACTTTTTTCTCATGACAGTGCGTGTAATGGAAGAAATGAAAGGGTAAATTGTTTTCAAAGATAAGTATTTTTAAGAAGAGGATCAGCATGTGAATTTCCTAAATTCCTTTCTAGCACCATGAATGATTTTCACTCGAAATGACAGCATGATTCATCAATGATGGCTACCGCTAGGGGTGAGCATGGCCGGTTGGCTAGGGTCCAAACCTAGACCCTGAAACCCGACCCTGAACCCGACCCTGTTATAACCGATGCCCAGTTGTTGGAATCGAGATTCTACCCTGTTTATCTTGGACCCTATTTTGAACCGACCTTATTTTTTGATCTAGTTCCAAGGTCTACTCAAAAACTTGTTTTCTTTTTGTTTATTTTCATAATTTCATTTTTTCTATCAAAATATATATGAATATCAATGAAATGATCCAAAGTAAAAGATGATGGTGATAATGAGAGGCGTGCGCGCGCGCGCGCGCACGCGAGAGAGAGAGAGAGAGAGAGAGAGAGAGAGAGAGAGAGAGCAATGAGATAGGAAACAAGAAATAGAGGAAGTGAGCATGAGGCATGGCTGCTGGAAGCGAAAATTTAGTTTTTTTTTAATAGTATCTAAAAATTGGTTCCAAAATCGGTCTGGATGGGTCTTCACCTAGAACTAGGAATCGGACTGGTTTCAATGGTTCTCAAAAATTGGAATTGATTCCCAAATGGATATTGAATAGGAACCAATTCCAGCCCTATTTTTTGGGTGGTCTGATCAGTTTTTGGGTAAACCCAGTCTAGTTCACACCCCTAGCTACCACCACTGTTTGATCTTACCTAAAGTGGCAACAGTGGTAGTCGCCACAGTCATTCACCCACTCTTTTTCCTAATCTTCCATTTTGTTGGTTAGGAAAATTACCAATAAAGTCCAAATAATTGTATTTGTATCAATTCAATTGTAAGTTTTTTTAATTTGGCCAACTAAATTCTAAGCGATTTATTTTCTTTCATCTTTTATGTTTTCCCTAATCCTAAGCCGATGAGGCTGTGCGGTCTCTAATTATCGCTAGTAACAGGTGAGAGCTATCGACCCTTGTCCAGTCGAGGTGACGACGTCGACGTCTCTTGTCAGCCATGGCCTTTGGCCTTGATTTGGCGTTGGCTTGATACCCCACTTGTGGCCGCGAGACATTGACCCATAACGTCCTGAAGCCATTGTGAGACATTATGAGAATGAAGAATAAGGGCATTTCGACGAATACTCTTCCTTTCGATATATCTATCGTCACCAGGAAAAGAATAAAATGATTGTTTAGGGAATCCACTACTCTATCTTCACCTTCCCCAATCATAGTAAGAAAAAAAAAAGAAAAAAAGAAAAAACAAAGAAATTAAGAACATTAGAAAAATTAAGAAAATTATCCCAGCTCAGTGCTTAGCCATGTAAGAACATCGACGATGACTAAATAGTCTACATCAGTGAATTGGTGCACATTGAAAATGTTAAGGGTTCAATCATCAAAGTTACTGGCTGGCCAGAGACCTGGTGTCGGCCTCGCTCCGATCAGAGGCACAAGGTCGTTGGGTGGCAGGGCCTCGATGGCCCCTCAGCCTCAACTAGTAGAGGGTCACTAGCGGTTTCACGGCCATGCAACTGCTAATTAGCTTACGGCCGATCATCAGTGGGCTTAAAAAATAAAAATAATAAGTAAAAGAAAATGAAAGGCTTGGACTTAAATTTGCCAAATATAAAAAGTGTACACTGAACATTTTAGTAAAAGTTCAATAGGTTAAAAGCTGAACCTAGATCTTTTTTTTGAAATTTTCCCTGTTGATCTCATTTTTCTTCTTCTCTTGGCATTCTCCTCCTAATTATAGCGAACTTTTCAATTCGCAAGTAATGTAATGCACTCGTTGCAATAACATATTTAGTTTTTCCAAAAATGAATGGCAGCTTTAGATTACGAGTATATGAATTTCCCTTTGGTGCCAAGTTTTTCTATTCCCAATATGTAATCAAAGATATTTAAGTGGTTGTTCACTTAAGAAAACAATGCATTATTTGAGACCAATGGCATCCATAAAGGTCAGTTAATCAACGAGAGACAAGACAAAGTTGGCGGGGCCAAATTGCAGTTTGTACTCATTCTCAACATTTTATAGGAGAACCCTCCATATAAGAGATAGGAATCAAGATCTTTTATCCCAATATGAATGTTTAAATCTCTTAAGAAGGTTTAGGAAATACGAAGATCTTTTTCTACAAAGAGTTTTAGCTAGATCAATGTAATCAACCTTTCCGGACAATAAATTTTTTTTTAGTAAGGATTACAATGTTTAATAGGAATCAGGCGTCTGTGATAAAATTAGAGAAATAATATGGTGGTCAAATTCCTTATCACTTATTATCTTTATGGAGAACTATCGCATCTAAATACGTTTATAAACAAGGAACACAATGTGCAATTCAATTAAATTACAAACACAACTGAAAAAAGAAGAATTTTTTTTCTTGTTTTTTTTTTTTTTTTATTTTTTGTTTTTTTTTTTTCTCAGACAAAATTGTGATGACCGCAACTCAATTCAATATGTTCTGAACGACGTCAAAATGTCCAGCAGTCGTCTTGTCACCGTCAAGCCCGCTGTTCTCTCCTATGACCAAGCTCCCGACATCGCCTGCTTCCTTGAGGCTAACAGCTTCTCCTGTAGTATGTGAAACTGTTTTCAGTCAACGTAGGGATTTCACTCAAGAAGCTATTGCCTAAAGAGTAAGTATATTTTTTTTCTATATGATTTCGAGGTTCTTGACCTCCTAAACCCGAGGAATATTTTCAAATACATTTGTGCTTTCGTGTGTCCAACCCTCTAACCTGCCTTACCTATTTGCTACGCCCTGTTCCTCTGACTCACAACACCGTATACTTGCTCAGTCCCTTGTAATTGAACCCTTT
>JAGVVM010006065.1:0-28622 GCA_019149425.1 Psidium friedrichsthalianum
GGAGTTTTCCATTAACCAATTAACTTTAGCAAATGAGCGCGTAAATGTACGAAAAACTTATTTACTTAAAATTGAAACGAATCACGAATCTAATTGCGGCCACGCAATTCTAGGCCTGGGCTCGATGTTGTCAGTTGTCCACAAAGGGCTTGGGCTTGTTTCATCATTTGGTTTGGATTGAGGTCCCAAAAAAGTTTGAATGGGATGTGGCTCCGTCCTTTCGATGTTGGTGTTAACACTTAAATTTAATAATTTTTTTATTTAATAACTTGTTGCTCCATGTTTCTTTTCTTCTCCAAAGTCCTCAATTGATCAAGTCTCCTTCGCGGCTTCGCTCGCTACCTCATCTGTTGTTGCCTTCATTTCACTACGTGTCGCCAGCAGTCCTTTACTTCCCGACACCAGGCCATGTCAAAGCCTGAGGATTTCTCTAGGGAAGCACTAAAGAAGGAGGCATGAAGGAGACAAGCAAATAGTCATATTAAAGTGTTTCTCGAGCGGTAATTCTTGGTGTCTGGGTTAATTCCATCACCACTCGTGGCCGCCTCGACTCGTCACCGATCCATCACACCTAGCCGCGATACTTGAAGCTACCCGGGACACACCCATCACAGCGCGCCGGGACGATCCGCCGCTCCGAAGCCAGTTACGGCGTCCAGTTGTCTCCCGCCACCGTTTGGCTCTCGAGGCGTCGCCCACAGATTCCTCAACCGGGGCCGAATCAAGTTGCTCTCTATTTTGCAGGTCGTCCCTACGCATTCGTGCACCAGCGCAATTCACCTGTCCTCGTCCGTGCTGTGTGACTCCCCGGTCCGATCACGATTCATCGAAGCTTGATTTAGGTTACGCAATATTACGAAATATATATTGTTGCATCCTAGGCTTAGCACGTTTTTTGTAATTAGGTCACTTAGAGTAGTTTCCATGTCATTCATTCACGTCATCCATGCATTCATTCAAAAACAAGTGAAAATCCAAAACTAACTCCATCTTTTGAACTCTAATGAAATCAATTTCATTTGCAAACTTAGGATTTTTATGAAAATTAAGGTATCGAAAAAGCATTAACTAATTTAGTTGATGTAATCAAGTCTCCGAATCCATAACTTCCGATTCATATGAATAAAATAGTTCTTCGCTATTTTATTTAGATTTCTAATCAACATACTAAAAATGGTTAGTATCGACTTCAAATCTAAATTCATTTCATAAAACCAAAGTTGTGATTTGGTAGAACTTAGGAGAGTCCGTATTACGTTAGTCCTTTACTTACCTTGACATCCTTCAACCTTAGGTCTTAATCTAATTTTTAAGTCGCGACAATTAATCAGCAGCAGTGATTTGGTAAGCACTAGATCCACCAAATGAATGAATCAGGTCGAGTAGAATAGGTTCATGTCTAGATTGACTCCTTTCAATGCAATAAAATCTACCGATTCATATCCGACCCAATTATATTGTCAAAAAACTTCTATAATTAACCAAATCCAGAAAAAATTCTAAACCCAAATTGAGGTGCGAAAACATAATGTACGAGACACAAGAAACGAGGGCAAGATAGAGTCATGGAGGTGAGTTGCGTCTAAGTAAGTTATAAACTCATTTAACGTCCATATTATTTGGATTTCAACATTCTAAAGTCATTTATGACGCATCTATTGAACATCACTAACGTAAATAACATCAACCCATCGAATATGGTAAAGAAGCGGGGTCGATGACCCATTTCGACAGGTCTAGCAATCACATGGGCCGTCCAGTCCAACTAAATTCTACTTAACCGGCTCTCATGCACGGTACGGGGAACGTATGTCTCTCATTTTTCTCCATTCAACTCTCAAAGACGCAATATGTTAGCCATAAAAACGTGCAAGCACTCACGGTATGGTGGCAGTTAGACCGACTCTCTACACTTGGCCACGACCGAATATCATGAAAATCGAAAGAAAAAATCGCTTTTCACAGCATTTCAAATTAATTACGACGAATCATTGTAAATCGTACGCAACCGTATTCCTATCGCAGAATAATTTGACGGAATGCTATAGCCCATAGTATCATTGGCCCGGAATTTAAATTTCAAAACTGCTGATCATGTGATAAAGGCGGTCACAAACCATTACGACAGAATTAATCGAGATTTCTCGAGACACCAAAGTCGAGCAAACCCAGGCGACGAGTGTACCGCCGCGGCCCATCCGAGTCTAGGCAGATTTTCTTTTGCTTTGCTTGGCAACTCTTTGTTTCCCCTACGCCATTTGATTTCATGCACATTCAGAAAATGGGCACGATCGGCTGCACAAGCACGAGAACATCTTCTTCCTTTTTTCGCACGAGACCTTTTCGTGCATCAGTTAGCCCCCTCAGATGAATTGAATTATTATGAAGGCGGTCCAAATCCAAAGTTTTGGTTTTTTTCTTGTTCACTCCACGTTTTTTTTTTCTCGAGACTTCCACAATTGGTTGACTTTCAGAAACGAGGGCGTCATCCACTCTTCAACTTGATTGACTCTTTCAGGCCATTGATATTAGCTTACCCACCAGAAATAGTGGGACAAAAAAAAAAAAAATTCGAGTCAATGCCATGATTTTTGGACGTCGAAAGGCCAATGGACCAAGCCACAAAGAAGGGATTCGATTAGATCGGAGATTTAGAGCAAATCTTTGTTGTTGTGGCAAGAGATTTGTGTTTGCTTGTAGCACTCTGGAGATAAGACAGGGCCATACGTAATCATTGCGCCTTTGGTTCCCTCCGTCCTCAGGCAAATTTGGATATTGCATGTTGCAATTGAAAATCGGCCCTTGCTTTTGATTCGGTGATGAGAGACATTACCTCTTTCGAAGGGAAAATAAAAGTCACAAGCATCGATACCGAAAATTTATAAAATAGCCATCGGGTGGAAAGAGGATAAATCATCCGCGTTGAAATCCTGTATTCGACAGAATATGAAATGACACTTTAACGCTCCGTTCTTACGTTCAATTTCGACCGAAACTAGTATGAAAAGCGCAATGCCGTGAAGATGTGGAAATTGATTTTGATGCGTTATCGAGTCTCATAAAAAAAAAAAGACATATAAAACTATACATTAGGTGGACTAAGACTCTACATTTTAGATCCATAGAAATCTCTATATTCACAGGATGCATTACACGAAGTACACAGGTTTATTAGGATGGCTCAACTGAGATCTTTCTGATTCTCAAAGAATGAGCAGAAGAAAAAAGAGAGGAATACCCAAAGAGAAAAACATGAATTTGCAAGAATTCGAATATTAGATTTATCAATAGGGAGTAACGGTCGTCATCGTGGTCGTTATTAACATTAGGGATATCAAAAAACACACTCCTCATGTTTATTTGTTATCAAACACCAAAATTACATTACCATCAATGTATGTTTGATTTTTCCCATTTGTAACTCAGAGGAAGGGGAATGTGGATCTTTTCGTTTATGTTTCACAAGATGCAAAGCGACAGTTTAGAAATTAGAGGAGATTATAGAGAAACCCGTAGAAGATGCAAAACTAATGAAGGCACGAATCATCAAATTTTGTCTCCTTAATTATCTTACATCGTCATTAAAGGCAACTTGCGGCTAATGCGAAGTGATACCGCGACTTGCAAACTTATAATCATCGAGCTAATAAATGTGTTTTGGTCACTTAGTGACCGAGATATTGTTTCACATCTCGAACTTGAAGGACTCTTCCAGTTCATGTGCATTAGCTTACCCCACCAATAATGGGAGCAAAATCAGGCGAAATGCCATAATTAGAGTTCCCCGACAGGCCAAGAACTAGCCAGAAAGAAGGAGGCGATTGGGCTGGAGATGAAAGCAAATCTTTTTGATTGGTACAGCGAAAGATTTGTCTTTGCTTCTAGCACTTGGAGAGAAACATCTTGTCTCAACTTTCAAGAATTTTGTACCTTATCTCCCATGTTGCAATTAAAGATGTCTACTCAGCCAGTTCTTGCTTTGATTTGGTCATAGGGAGACATTACCTCTTATCACGGGAAAAATTAAAGCAGAAAGCACTCTTTCGAAGGGTTTTTTTTATGAAATAGCCATTAGGTGGAAGAAAATTCGCTATTTGCGTCAAAATTCAGTATTCAAAGGGAATGTGAAATGACACTTTAACAGGTCTTCTTATATGTAAATTGGATTGAAACAATATAAACAATGAGACATCATGAAGGGTGTGAAATTTGATTCTGATACGATGTTTAAAGTCCCATAGAAAAAAAAAAATATTAGCCGGATTTAGACTATTCATATTAGAACCATATAAATCTCGTATTCAAATGATGTAGAGTACACTTATGATATGTTACAATGGCTCATTCGGGATTTTTCTGATTCTCAAAAAATGAGGGGAGAAGTGTAAGAGAAGTCCTAAACCTATTGCATTGGTACCAATTTAGTCATAAACTTTTTAATTTTGTCAATTTAGTCATCAATCTTTGACTTAGAATCAAATCAATCCTTTCGGCTAATTTTGGTAGAATATTGTTGATGTGGATGTCAATCGGCTTAAGTGGCATGGCAGGTGCTGATGTGAACATTTTTAAATAATAATTTTTTTATTTTATTTTTTACTCTCTCTCTCTCTCTCTCTCTCTCTCTCTCTCGACCGAAATGGCCATAGCTAGTGAGGGTGTTCCTTGCCACTACAGGTGACGGTCGACCTCATATGAAATGTCCTTCCAACCACCAGAGGAGAAAAAAATAGAAGAAAATAAACCAAAAGTAAAATAAAATGAAAAATTATTAAATTCTTATATAAAAAAAATGTCCTACCAGCGCTTGCCATGCCACGTAGGCCGGTTGGCGTCCACATTAGTAATATCCGGTCAAAAGTAGCCGGAATAACTAAATTGGCTCTAGGTCAAAAATTCAATATTAAATCGACATATATAAAACGGTTAGGATTAAAGTCAACACCAATGCAATATCACTGTAAATTTTCCGACACTTCTCCCAAAAAAGGAGGGAAGGAAAAAGAGAATAATACAAAAGAGAGAAACCGAAGTTACATCACATTCGTTCCTTAGATTAATTGATGGCCCTAGATAGACGGGTAATAATCGTCATCGTCGCTGCGATTATTGTTTTGGGTCTTAGGGTTTCCATGTGATTAGAGAGTCTCAATAAACGTTCTAGTGGAACTTTTGAAAGGAAGGGCAATTTGATCTTTCTTTCTTTCTTTTCTTTTGTTTTGTTTATGTTTTTGTAAGATGCAAAGGTGTTAGTTTCTAAGGTTAGAAGCACAGAAGTGGTGAAGAAAGATGCAAAACTAGTTAAGGCGGGTCTCATCAATTTTCCCTTCACTATCTTCATTATTCATTGAAGGCAAAGTGCGACTTAGATGGAGAGATAGGATTGCTCGAAGTCTCCAACCACAGCGACTCGTGAACTTATGATTAATGAGTTTTAACGAATGTGTTCTTTGCATGGATTATGGCACTAACTAAACATGTTGCCTTGCTTGGACGCAATATGCACATTAACAAAAAGAAATTTCGCTTAGTTGATGGTGCCCCACTAACCCCCTGCTCATTTTAATTTTTTTTATTAGTTCTCTAAGGCCATTTAAGTTCCAAAATTTCCAAACAAATGCAGATATTCTAACGCGATTTAATCGCATTTATACATATATCAAATTAGAGGGGGGAAAAAAGTGGGTTTCAAATAAGTAATTTAAATACATAGGCAACAAAGCCACCGTATAATCTAGGGTCAAGATATTAAATATTAAACCACGCATTCATCTAATAGCTCAACATTTTAGAACAGTTGACAGCGATCCAACTAAATCTCACATGATATCAAAGCTGGCTGGAGGCCTTAGCACCAGTCAAAAGATCAGACTAAGCGTGAGGATGAGTGTTAAGATATGAAAATCGAATCCCGCCTTCATCTAACAGCAATGATCTTACAAAAATCTCACATGAAGTTCACATATTGCACCGATCAAAAGGAAAAGAGATGGACATGCAACATGTCGAATTTCCAAATCAACGGTGAAAAAACCTTGCTCCGAGATCTTGCACGGGTAACTAACAGAATATGGGATGTGTTTGGAATGGCTTTTATCATTTTACTTCCGTGCTCTGACTTACCAAAACACGCTTGTAGCGACTTTTCGGAAAATAAAATAAACTCTCGACGGACAAGCGAAAACTACCTTATGTTTTACAATCAAGTGCAACGACAAACGGTTTTTCTCGAACCATATGCTGGACGTGATTATTATGCCCGTCGAAGGTTCGAATCCCGTCCCTGCCTCCTCCTCCTATCGACCCAAACGCTACGTGCTATTTACCCTCGCGCTTTTCTCCTAATTCTGAAAATTACTTCTTTTTGGGTACCCCGGGAATCTCAAGAACGAAATTTGTCTTCATTTTTTTTAAAAAATTTGTTGCGAAAATAGATCCAATCACATGTTGGAGGCCCATTTCAATCTGCTGCTCACCCGACCCGAGGCTGGAAATAGCAATAAATTGAATGCTTTCCGGGTCATATCCATTGAATCATTGCAACCAATTCTCAGAAATATGGGTCCAACCGCAGCAGGACATAAATTCACTATATATATATAGTGGTTTTTGCCCATTTCGCTTTTATTTATTTATTTATTTTTATCTATTATCGGAATTTTCTCATCATCATCGGGTCAGTGGGGCCCTCACCGAGCAGCTCCCGCAGAAGGTATTTTCGTGGCAGGCAAAAACCCCCTAGAGAGAGAAAAGGAGAGAGGATTGGTCGGAACTCCACGTCGGAGGCTGTCGAACGGAAGCTTCTTCTCTCTCTCTCTCTTCTGTCTCGCGTCTTTGACGGCGAACATTATACGAATTTGAAACACGAAAACGAAGACAAGGAGACCTTCTTCGAAGAAAACAGGAAGAGAGAGAGAAGTCGCATGAGCGCAGGAAAGGGTCTTAAATGCGAGTAGGTCGATGCGGTCGCTTTTCGTTTTCGCTTAAGTACTAAGCATTGGCCTTCACCTTCCTCTCCCATATATATGTACAAAGTCCCCTAATTTAATTCAGGCTTTGCAATCTCTCTCGCGTCTCTCTCTCCTCTCTGTCTCTCGAGAAGATACAGTAATAATTTGGTGACGAAGGCGAGCGATGGAGTTCTACGCGTGTCCTTCTGGGTTTCGCCCACCTCTCGCTTCCGTGATCGGCGACTCCCTCGAAAGGGTCCGCCGGATGTGCGGCGCCGCCGTCTCCGCCGTCGTGGGCAACGTCTTCTCTGCCATCTTCACCTTCTTCTTCGCTCTGGGTTTGTTTCCTTTCTCCCTATCTTGCTTGTGATTGGGTGCGTTTCGTGGGGTTCCGGGGATGTTGTTGGTCGGTGATTAGCTCGGGTTTTGGTTTGGTTTGGTTTGATTTGGATCCTCAATGCCGCTTCTAATTCCGCGCTGACGCACGGTGATGGGGAATTTCTTGGGGAATGACGGGTGACGTGTTAGGGCTCTGCAAATTTTGCTCATGATCTTGAACATGATTTCTCGATGTTCGAACAGCTGTTCAGGCACATGTCTGAATGGCGTGATCTTTTCGCAAGATGAGATTTTGGGGCTTTCTTATTGAGAAAGAATCCTCTGTGCGTATGCTAAATTTGTGTAATTTAAGGTATCTTTTGGTTTTGCAGTTGGTACTCTGTTAGGAGCCATGACTGGGGCTCTGATAGGCCAAGAGACTGAGAGCGGGTTTGTTCGAGGGGCTGCTGTCGGAGCGATTTCAGGGGCGGTCTTCTCTATCGAAGTCTTCGAGTCGTCGCTCGTTCTCTGGCATTCAGATGAATCGGGGATCGGGTGTCTCCTTTACTTGGTGAGTTGGCGCACAATTCAAACTTTTAACCACCTTTAATTGATGACCAGTGGGGCTGGAATGTTTTTGTCACATCTGTTTCTAGCAAAGTAGATGTATGGAATTTTTCATAGATATCGGAATGCCTATAGATCATAGATCATGGTTTTGTTGCGGATCTGATCCTACGCTCTCCAGCCAAGAACTGTAATGCTAATCAATGGTTCTCCCAATTGACCATTTCCCCCCAAAATTGCAGATTGATGTCATCGTCAGCCTCTTAAGTGGGAGACTTGTTCGTGAACGGATCGGGCCAGCAATGCTAAGTGCAGTGCAAAGTCAGGTACTGTCCCTCTGATTAGAATTCAACACGATGCCAGTAAATGTATTATGATCGGCATTGCTTGTGATCAGTTAGTTGCTTACATCGTTGACGCATTTTATTAGATGGGCGCTGTTGAGCCAAGCTTTGAGGAGGTTCACAACATCTTTGACACGGGCTGCGCCAAGGGCTTGCCTGGAGATTTGGTCGAAAAGATCCCAAAAATAACCATCACTAACAATGATATGGATGCTTCGGGAGAAAGAGTCTCTTGTTCAGTGTGTCTTCAGGTAGGATTGTCCCCTTAACTCGTCTTTCATGGAAGTCATCGCTCTGTGGTCATCAATCTCTGGAATCAGCAGGAAAACTAAGTCAAAACACCTTCTATTCTGTGCATTCAGGACTTCCAGCTGGGAGAGACGGTGCGGAGCTTGCCTCACTGCAATCACACGTTCCATCTCCCGTGCATCGATAAGTGGCTCTTCCGGCACGCATCTTGCCCGTTATGCAGAAGGGATCTGTAATCCTTTTATAAAACAGATCACTGTGGGGAAAAAAAATATGTTTTTTCTTTTAATATTTACAGAGGTGGTCACTTTTCGGGAGGCTCTTCTCTTATACAGGATTTGCTGTAGACTTTTGATACATTTTCTTTCTGTAGTTCTTAGTAAAAGCCCCCCTGTTCCCTGAGATGGATCAGTGCATGTACAAAAGTTTTGAGTGAAGAAAGAGTTAGCCATTTCTCTCTCTACCCTGAGATGGATCAGTGTATGTACAAAAGTTTTGAGTGAAGAAAGAGATAGCCATTTCTCTCTCTGCACCGCTTCTTCTTTTATCTTTCCTGTCTAAACTCTCACTCCATCAATCTTTTGTTAATTAATTACCACTTAGGAAATGGAAAGAAGCCAAGGGGACTAAACCGTTCTTCATTTCGTTTTTCGGGGTCTTTTCAGAGTCTCCAATGTAGATCATGAAGTGTGGTCTGGGATATTATGCAGTTGAGTCTTGAAATCTTGACTATGCGCTGTACAGCAATGGTGTTTCGCGCAACTTGTGGGTTCATACATTGCATGACCACCATACCTAGAGTCGCTGACCAGCTGAATCTACTGAATTCTACCTATTTATTGGTAGGAACAAAACCGGTTTCTGTATGGAACCTGTGATGGATGTGCATGTGCAAGCTCTCTGCAATTCATTCAGAGGGTGGAAAATATCTCCAGAGAGTTTGGCAAGAGAAGGGAAATATCTTAAATTTAAAGCCATTAAGAAGAGAGTCAAGGAGTAGGAGAAGATTGGATAGGTGGGAAGTAGGAAGTTTGGGGGTGGGGTCGGGCAAAAGATCAAAACTTAAATTTCCATCTTAAGCAGAGTTCACTAACAGAGACCGATGATGCAGAGTTGGTGCATAACTCAGACTATTCTCGGTTAAAGTCCGACACAGATCTCTCTCCTTGAAAATATGTTTAATCATCTGAGCGATTCAACAAAATCTCTTGAATCAACAACAACTGCGAGAAGCAGAGGACACGGCTTCGGATGGAAAGGAAAGCGCCCCAACCCTGTTCGAACCATAGTCGATCCTCAAAAGGAAATCCAAGCGTTTACCCCGACAAAATAATTCTTAATCATGGCGAGCCAGTGAAGAACTCGTACCCGATTGTCTCCAAACAACAGCATTACGAGGTCGGACCAAACTGATACGAGGTCGATGGACTTCAGTTACTGATGACAACACAAGTTCGAATGGGTTCTGGGGACAAAGTCACAGAACCAATCCTCAATAATTGTGGGGGTGGGAGAGGGGGGAGGATTACGGAATGCAATTAATGCCAAGACTCAGGGGTAAAATGGGGACTCTTGCTGCTCCAACATGCAGTGATAAATACGCCAGGCCTGCCAATCTAACTCTCTCAATAAATATTCTCATCCGTCTCTGCTCTCGGGTCACCAGAACCTGCAATTTGCTACGGCAGAACTCGTTCTTATATCAGACCTTTCTGCCGCTAAATTTTACACTCACAAAATTTAATCTTATAAAGAAAGAACGAAAGAAAGGGCAGAATATGTAAATACAAGACCCACATTTTTTCCAATGTTAGAAACTGAATTGAATTTCCTCTGCTAAAAAAGATCACATGCCCAGCTACTACAATATGCAAAGGAATCGGAACTGCCCGGACCGGACTGGACCGGACCAACCCGAAACCAATAGATCCCAAGGGAACTGGTGGATACCGGTCCGGTTCCAAGTGTGGAACCACTCACCCGCCCACATATTTTTGCGCGTAACTCCTACATTATATGATATCACGTGTTTAGAAGAATTCATGTGCTGCCCACCGGGAGTTGTTTTTTGTTTATGGACAAAAAAAAAATTGGCAGAACCCGTTCTTGACTTGCTGGAAAAAAAAAGGCACTAATTGCGTAAAGCTTGATGGGATTGATTTCATGAACCCACCTAGGAATCAAATCGGTTCCAATTTTTTGGAATCAATCCTTGATGGGCAGTTCCCATTTTCAAGGTGGGGTTCCCACCTTGAAACCGATCACCTCTGCTAGCAACTCCAGAAAGATTAGCAAGTTCATTGAAAATTTCAAAAGGAAAAGCTACTTTCATCCTTTTTCTTTTTTTTCTCTCTCTTTTATAATTATCCGGAATTCCCAAAGAAATTAGACAGCCAGAGAGATTCAGGGGAGCCGTAGAGAAGTTGACATCTGAATGAATCTCGAGTTGTCGTTCAACTCGTACAGACTTGTTCTACCTGATGGCGACGGTTGACTATGTGCCCAGGAGGCTGAAGGTTCCTATCCCACGGAAAGAAAAAGAGGCAGCAGCAGCGGCAGCATGAATCATGTGATTCTCTCGCTATCATGCCCCCCTTTTTTACTTTCAGCTTGTGGCAATTATCGTGGGATAAAAGCTTATTTGAATAATTTAACACTTACCCTCAGACGTAGACTAAACTTTGGCTTAAAATTGAGCGTGGCAATTTATATCGAATTAGGACACCCTAATCTCATACTGTCCATATTCTTTTGGGATCATTTGCCAATTATTTTAAAAGCTTAACCTAATTTATGGAAGAATACAACACACACACACACATATATATATATGCACTTTAATACCATGTAGAGAAGTAATGTGAGATACTTTAATACCTCTCTCATATATAAATCGGATTAACACCGACGTGCCTCGCACATGAAATAAACTGGGGCGGAACTCGGCTTCGAAATCATGTTTCATATGGCCATTGTCAGCTGACTCGAAATGTTGAGCAGTTAGATGAAGGCTGTTTAGTATTTCAAATACTCTGACTGTGAAAGCCATCACGAAATTATTTCTCGCGAATCCCTCAGTGCCGATCCGATGCTGACTTTCCAATGACTCGGACGATTTCCTAATTCAGTTAGTCGCTAGAAAGTATTTTACCAAAAAAAACTCGCAAGTTAAACAGATTTCCTTATTTATCATTATGCATCATCCCAGTTACATTGAAATCAAGTTTTTTTTTTAATTATTTATGTCATTTGACAAAGCAGTTTTTTTTTTTGAAATTATTGGTTAGCTTTTTTTGGGACCAAGCTGTCTTATTATAACCATCCTTTTATACTTCGGCTGCAAAATTCATGAACATTAAACTAATTCCTCGATATCTTGTCCCCTGGTATTTCGGAGAATCTTCCAAATGAATTCTTTCTTTTATTTTTTTTTTCAGCCTTTCCTTTAATATCAATCAAGACTGTCCAAGGAGCTTATGATGATGCAAACGACATACGAATTGCATGCTCATTTGAAAAATCATAAGAAGAATTGTCGGGGCATGTATACCTAGTCAACGTATAAAGAAATTTGTCTAAAATATCCCATCAATTTAATCCTAAATATTTCGACGATTTTGTCAAATTTAATCCTAAGTCTTTCGACAATTTTCGAGCTTAGTTCTAATCCTTTTGGCAATTTATCAATGCAATCCTTCCGGCCAATCATCTAAATAATATGTTCATCTAAATAATATGTTCAGGACTAAATAGGAAAAATTTTAAAAGATTTAGGACTAAATTGACACAGTTGAAAGATTGAGGATTAAATTGACAATGTGTCAAAAAGTTTATTACTAAATTAGCATAATTGAAATATTTGAGACTGAATTGCCCCTCTAAAATAGATTTAGGACTTGTGAATAGTCATTCCATTATCATATAATATTGAAATCCACGTAAAGTCGAGCAATGCAGATCCTTATCGAGACGTGGGACAGCGTCTCGTCCCTTGGTCGAAAGTGGTTTCTGATCAGGATAGATTCCGAGTTTCAAAATTCATTTGTAATAGGACTTGTTCGTTTGGCCTGTTTGCCGTCCGACGACGGAGACCAGGTCTTGCGCCCGCTTCTGCTGATAATGACACGATGGAAGAACGAGACATCAAAGACTATCGACAACGTTAACACGCATACAGTCCCGCTTTGGCTATATGTTGTTGTCTCTCTCGGCCGGCAATCCATTTAAGATCTCACCCTCAAGCCAAACTATGAGCTCTTGGTCTTGGTTTCGAGGAAGTATAATTAGAATCCGAAGAAAGAGCGAAGCTGGCAGCGCGACTGGGGTTGGATGGGTGGATCACCGGGTTCTGCGTCGGCCCCCATGCAAGCTCAGGACAAGCCTGGGCCGAGCCACCGGAGGAATGTGTTCGGAGTGATGATCATAGCCATGTCCGTTCTGCTGACGGGCATCACCTTTTATTTCTTCTTCAGGAGGAAGCTGCTCCCCGCCATCACGCGGCGCCGGGGTCGGTGGATGACGAGGAAAGGTCAGTAATTCCGTGTCACGAGTCGGAAAAATTCCCGAGAAGAGAACAGTGACGACGGAGTAAACAGAAAAAAACGAAGAAGCATAATGAAGGGCAGTGAAAAATGAACTGGAACTCTGATTTAGTGACACTTCAATGCTTGAAGGCTTAAAGCTTATCGTGCCGTATCGTGTTTTGCTCCAACACAAATCAAAACATGCATTCATATTTGTCTTACCATTTTCATTGCAAGTCTATTCCCCACACATACATGCTTCAAGCTAGAAAAGTAAACAGTAGAACTTGAAATTCTCATTGTGTCGAGACACTGAGACTACATGAATCCCAAAAGCAAGAAGTTTAGTCTGTAGCATTGAGTGCTTAACGTGAGCAATCATATTGTAATTCATCCACAACTTCTCCCATTAATTAGTTGACGGGACGGCGGATTTTTCAAATCAAACGACAAGCGTCCGATTCGTGATTCGTAAAGCTGAAACTCCCGAACGTTCATCAATATGAGAAATATTTTCGCTTCAGGGTACTTCGTTCTTGTTCGAAACATCCTCTCATAAGTAACAAGGTTTGAGCTTTGAATGACAATATATTGCAGCTGGAAGTAGCTTGGAAGGCGAGAAGATATTGCTGAGGAGGTTCCAGCTTGAGGAGCTCGTGAGGGCGACCAACAACTTCAGCAAGGAGTGCTTGGTCGGATCCGGAGCTTTCGGGAATGTCTACAGAGGGACGTTCCACGACGAAGGAACGCTAGCCATCAAGAAACCTCATGCTGACTCCTACCAGAGCGTCGAAGAATTTAGGAATGGTAATTTAGGCTCTAGACGTATCGTGCCGCGTATATATAGAAGAGTTATATGTGTTTTTGTTCTTGAGGTCCAATTTGAGGATTATATCTTCAGGTGACTGATTGTTCTGCAGTTTTTTCTTGAACAGAAGTGAGACTACTTTCTAAAGTTAGGCACAGGAACCTCGTCCGCTTGGTGGGTTTTTGTGAAGAACCAGGTAAGAATATACCTTCAATTTGATATTTTCGAATTTTGAAAAAAAAATTCGAAATATCCCACATCGCTTGGGAACGGGTTTTACATACTCTTTACATTAAATTTCGATATTTCGACAGGCATAAGCCTCAGAAGTGGAAAAAAATCTGATTGAACATATGATTGTACAGGAGCAAGTGGTGCTAAGATACTGGTTTATGAGTATGTGCCCAACGGTTCATTGCTTGAGCACATCATGGGTAAGTTTGAACTGCTGTTGGAGAGTTCTTCTCTTCCTCCATAACTTGGAATATATAATATATGGAAAGGAAGAAAACTGAGAATCTTCTCCTTCCTCTTTTGGCCATGAATAGGGAGAAGAGGGAGGGTCTTGACGTGGAGGCAGAGAGTCAACCTAGCCATTGGAGCAGCTAAAGGTAGCTTCCACTGAACTCATTTTTCAACAAAGATGAGCTAAGGCATGTGATGAGACAAAGGTTCTGCTGCTGACATGCTCCGAATTTTGCAGGCATCGCTCATTTGCACGAAGAGGTCAAGCCAAGCATCATCCACCGCGATCTGAAACCAAGCAACATCCTCATAGGAGAAGGGTTTGAAGCCAAGGTTTCGGATTTCGGGCTCGTCAAGTTGGGGCCGGTCGAGGATCAGTCGCACGTCAGTAGTCAGATCAAAGGGACGCCGGGATACCTTGACCCTGCGTATTGTTCCAGCTTCCATTTGACTCCGTTCAGCGACGTTTACAGTTTCGGCGTGATACTTCTGCAACTGGTCGCTGCCCGGCCTGCTGTTGACACCGGAAGGAACAACTCTAGGTATCATATTATAGAATGGGTAAGGAAAATTAGTCTCTTCACGCTGTATCGTCATAATATGTATGACATCAAGGTCTCCGATTTAGTGAGCCTATCATTCGGTCCGCACGAATGAAGTTGCCCGGCATAGTGTGCGTGTTGGTCGCCCACAAGTCGAGCGAGATCTACAGTTCTCGCACATAAGAATCAACTTTCAGACCTTAAATAGCCAGAATGGGTCTATGCACATCTGTGTAGCTAGATCGGCCATTCAGATATCGTGCTTCCGTCGCGATTCAGTTAGTCTTGTGGATGTGTGAAATTATCGCTCCTGAATACACTGACCGATCGGTAGGACAACTTCGACACGGCTCGAAGGGGTTACCAGAGATTCATACAGCGCAATCTAGGCTAGCTTACTGAATAAATTGTCTCTTAGGGAGTTAACACCATGTCGTCATTTGAGCGCAGGCCAGACCAAGCTTAGAAAGAGGAGACGTGACAGGAATATTGGATGCCAATCTCCTCTCACAACCGTGCAACATGGAGGTGATGCTGAAGATGGGTCAGCTTGCTCTGCGGTGCGTGGTGATATCGCCGAAACAGCGCCCTACGATGACCCAAGTGTGGCAAGAACTAGAAGAAGCGCTTCGCGTGGCTGACGGCAACTCTCGTAAACCGACAGCCCACAGAGGGCCTCGCAGATCGATGGACAGTGAGACTTCTCAGAGCTTCAGCATCGATGGGGTTGGGTATCAAATATTCCACGTGGAAATGGACAGCCTCTCATTCCAGTCCGCGAGCTTGAGGTGTTTGGACGCCGACAACCTCAGCATCGACTTCGACAAATGCAGTTCAAGAGGAATGGAAGAGGAGAAGTAGTTAACCTTTGCGCAATCTCGAGGACCTCAGGCCTCTCGAGTTCGCAATTACAGGATTTTACTTATGTGACAGATGTAACGTAGGTGGCACCGAGTGTGAAGTAGATGTGGCCTTGGAAATTCATTCATTGTTCACAACACCCCTTTCAAACTTTCCACCTTTACTCAAACAACATTAATTAGGCAAGCAGATTGGTAATTTCCTCACCAAGGTAACCGTTGTCAAGGGGTCTATGGAACCATCAGCTTCAAGGCAATGTTGCCAAACCGGGCTCCTTGTATCCGCCCTTATTTCACCAACCTCGAAAGTGCTAGGACTCGGCCAATGAGTAAGCTGGAAAATTAGAGATGCCAAAAAGGCAAGCAATCTGCATCAGAGGCCATGTAAGTGAGATCTTCTCGCTTTGACCCGGTCGTGGTCAGATCACGACCGGACAAACATAACCATCTGACTCACCGGCCTAATGCCATTCAATGACTATGTTAGTCTAAATATATCAATCCTGTTCACGCGACAAAAATTTCACAGGAAAGCATTGAAACCTCAGCAGGCTTAGCATCTGCACTGCAGAGTTCAACTACTCGACAGAAGGTTCACAACGAACATAATAGCTAGAGATGCCTTTTCTTTTGCACCCTGATAAGCATAACTTCATTTGAGGATCAAATTTTTATACCGATCTTTATGCCGTTCGCCACTGTAAACTACTCCAAAAGAACTTGGATTAAGGGTAATCTTAAAGTGACTTACAGAATGCAAAAATCAGATCATTAAAGGGGAGAACAGATGCAAGTAAAAAGAGTTGCCCACAAAAATCATTGCTGTCACTTTTGAGGCTTTCAACCCATGATTCTTCCCATCATTGTAATCAAGTGAGCTGACATAAAATACAAGTCCCGGGTAAAATGTTACATTCTACATTAAAGAATTAACAATGAGCCGCACCTTCTCAATCACTCGGATTCAACAAGCTGATTGTTACAGTAAATCCTAGTAAGCATCGGTTTAGCAGCTTCATTAGGCAACACTAAACTTCCACTGGTGTTTCACAGGGGGCCAGAGTTTTTGCAGGTAGGTTAATACCTCCCCCTCTCAAGGACACGGTGGGTCCTTTGGTTGAGCTGGCTCTGCTGACTAAATTCGAGTCGAGAAATACAACAATGACTGTGATGTCATCGTGGAAATGTCTGCGGACACCACGGTCAATTTTCTTCAAGTCGGAGTACCTCATTTCTCTTTTCTTCGCCGCTTCCTGCAAGGCAGCTTTCACGAGCCTCCGAGCAATTCCCTGGATGGAAGCAAGTGGATAACTGTCACATTAGATCCATAGCATTTCAATGTTGAAGCAAGTCCTATGGGTAAAATCAAGCAACATTCAGGTATCCAAAAGTGGTGGATATTCTCCAAGACTTCAAATAGGTTTTCTCCCACCCAAGATAACACCACACCTTTCAGTCTCAAGTAAAAACATCGAGAAGATGCATGGGCATGGAAATTATCAACACCACAAATAGCATGCACTGTAAAAACTGAAGCTTCACACTTAGCATTTGAACGATCTCAATTCCCAGGGAAATAGATAAAAGCAAAAAGTTCACAGGCAGAGCGTTCACACAATATATGAATGCAAGCAAAATTCAAGAATATTGATGTGAAAATTCATACATACTGAGAAAATGTCCAAAATAGAAACAGCCAAATGATTTTGTCGACAACAAAGGTAAATCTTATGACATCATGTCAAGCAGATAGGAAAGGGCATGAAACTCCTACTAGTTACCTGAAAATGAAAGAGAGAGAAGGGGGGAATGAGCAGGACTTGGGAGTTCACTTAAAAAAGAGAAAAGTCTGCAGGAAAATCTTACATTACGGGGATGATTTTGAACTATATCAACTGCTTCTTGATTATTAAGGTGCTCCCACAGTCCATCAGAAGCAAATATCACAAACTGATCAAGAGGTTGGAGATCATGCACTGATATAGATGGATCAGAACTTAAAATTGGCCTTCTAAAGGGTTCACGGAGGCGAAACTTGGTATATAAAGGCTCCCTGTTAAACTCGGCCTTCTTCAGATACACATCACCAATGGATCTAGAAACCTGCAGAAAATGGCTTGTCAACCTAAAAACAAGACTACATCTTTCAAGAAAAAGGAAAAAAAGTGACCAGAACAATATAATTTTTTACAGTGAATTTTGGTGCAGTGGAACTTCTACAGCTTAAACAAATAATCTTGAAAGCAAAACAAATAATTTTTTTTCACGATTCAAGTAGAAAGATCACAAAGTTGAAATAGATCCAAGGCACAAATAGAAGGTCCCATTACTGTACCACCTAGCTTACCCATCACATGAATTCCTTCTGGTAAGATATCTTTCTAAAACTATGGCCGATTGCCATCTTAAATCAAGAGCTTGTCCGCATCTTTTATTTCACTTAGCATTGACTAGGAGAATAGGAAGAAAAACAAAATGACAAACCTCCGTGAACAACTCTAGAGTTGACAACAGAGTACAGATAAAACAATTATCATTCATGTTTCATGCTCCTACCGCCACTGATACACTATTTTCCAAGTTCCCATTTCAAAGGTAGTACTTAGGACATAAACGCTTCAACAGAAAATTTATAGTCTCTCTCTTTAATAGCTCCATTTGGAGATATAAGCTTTTATGTCCCCTCCGAAGAGAGGAATGTCACACAAACGCACATTTCATTCTGCGCCAATCTTGACAATAAGTGAGAAAGCTAATTACAGTTATTGAAGTATGCCAAAAAGAAAATTACAGTCATTGAATCTGGACATATTCAGATGTACCGTCATGTATCAGCAACTATTCACTTTAACTATTACTCAATTTCAGTCACGTCAAGCAGCTCACCAATAGGACAGTATAGATATAACATTTAAACTGAAGCCATTTTTCCCATCCCACAGAGCTTAGATGACCATTCATGCCTAACTGATCTTTCCTGTTGACCATCACTGGATCCCAAATCCACTGACCCAATGACTTTGCACCCCCATACAGCACCTTAACCGGAAATAACAAATCCAGAAATGGGAAAGGCAAAAATGAGGATAAATGTTTTTCAACACTTTGCAGTCAATAGACTTACCTGTATGAGGCCCTTTACACGCCATACATTATGCTTTAATACCACGATTTGAGAGTCATCTGGATGCGAAGAATGCATCTCCTGCCGAACAGACTCTATGCTCACATTATGCTCTGATGAAAGCTGGATGGCGAGAACGTCGCCGGTCGCCTTCACAGCCCTACCCAAAACAGCCCGAGAATCGCCCAAGTTGGCAATGTAGAGCGTCCCACCAGAAATAACACCAACCAGGCAGCATGATCCAACAGCAGCAATCTGGGGTTTCATGGGCCATTGTTTAGTAACAAGAGAGAAGAATCCCTCTTCAGTTGCTTGGTAAGCCTTCCTAATAACATCTACGGACATAGATTCTTGCTCGGTTGCAAACACTGCAAATCATAGACAACACAGCTGATTAATTATGGACGAAGATCATTGTCTAGATTGAGCACCAAACAACATAATGATCACCAATAACAAAAAGTACCAATCAAGATAATATAGAACAGACTAGGCCTCATTGGAAGATGCATCTTAGACTGAATAGAAAAAATTTGTTAATTATCTTACTCTTCAGATTCTGGAAGAGGTGATCATTAATGAAACGCGATGTCTCAGGTCCACCGTGGCCATCGTACACTCCAATGAAGGTGCCACAAGGACCTGAGTCAAGAAAACTCAAGGAGCCAGACTCGATTTGGCTCTGATCTTCGAGCAAATTATTGGCCTGGACAACCGCCATTGAGAAGTCCCCATTCAAATGCTGCCCAGTGTCTTTGTACCAAAGAAGTCCATCTTGCCGGCCCCCTATATCCGAACCGGTGTGCAAAAAACGGTCCGAGGACGGCCGCCAGCAAGCCCTCAGAAAATTTATCAACCTCGATAACATCCCTCATCTCACCTAAGTGAGCCTCCGAATCTGGCTCCACATCCAATTCGGATGCACCACCAACTCCAAACCCAAAACTGATAGCCGCCACTCACCTGCAAACTGCATAATTACTTACAAGTCACATCCACTCCTTCGCAGACTCAAAATCAAATACCAGGAACACTGAATTATTCATCCTGCAGTTTTGTTCACAGCAGTCTAGTGGCAAAGGATGTCTACTCTATCTACAACAAGCAATCAATACTCCCATATATATATAAATGACAGTTTAGGTCTACCGTCCAAGACCAATGACTTCTGTAGCTCAAACAGAGAGAACCCACCGAGAGCCCCATGAAACTGAGACCGACATCGTAAAAGATAACGAAAACACCCAACCGAAACGCATCTACAACTAGTCGTCAAATCCAACCGTCCACATTCTAATCCTCGAGCACAGCAATTTGGCGGTCCACCAGAAAATTCAGTAACTAGACCACAAGAAAAATCAGCAGCTAGACAAAGACCCGAGTGACCTCTCCCAGAACACCGATCGCTCAAATTGCGACGACCCGAGACCAAGCGAAAACGAAAAGGGGAAGATTAGAAAGAAGGAGCAACTCACGGTACAATTTAGGTTTGCGGCTGAATCGACACCGGACGAAAGCGATGGAGATCTAAAAAGAGGAACAGAGACAGAGCATGTGGGCGAACGCTTGAGCGCGTCAGATCCGTAGATCCACCAAATCAAAGCCCAATCGCTTTCCGCAAGCGAATTCGATCGCTCCTTTTTCCGGAAATTTACTCTTTTTTCTCCGCCGTTCCTTCTCTCCTCGCGGTCGTCGTCGGCGGCGGCTGGCGACGGAAGAAGAAGAAGAAGGAGGCTAAATAAGAAAACGAAGAGAGCCCTGCTCTTGGTTTGTCAATCAGTGTGAATGAACCAGCTGACGAAGCTCTCTCTCTCTCTCGTTTCTCTCTCTAGAGGTCGAAGGGCGTGACTGATCGACAAAGCCTTCTAATCTTCGTATAAAAGTGGACAATCTGTCCGGACAAAGCCTTCTTAATCTTCGCCTATAAAGAAACGAACAAAGCCGATGGCTGAAAGCAGCAATGCATACGGGCAGGCATGGGGCCCCACACATAAAAAAAAACCCCTCCAAGAAAAAATTAAAATTAAAATAAAAAGAGAAGTTGCCATGGATGGATATGGCAGAGAAATAAATTAATAATGAGAATTTACAGCTGTAATATGTTTGGGACCAATTTTTCTATTTGTTTTCATGCCATTTACGTACTTCCTTTTTGGCTTTTTCCATAGAAATAGGGAGAAACGTCAGTCTAAAATTTAACTCGATAAATGAAGGGAAGATTACGTGAATAACAAGCGACGTGGGATATTTTCACACAAAATACCTACAGTCATTGTAGGAAACGAAGAGATAATCGAGGGTACAGATAATATGTGCGTACTACTGAACATTAATATCTAATTTTTCGAGAGAATATGTTTTGTCCATATTAGCCATGTTTTTCTCGTGTCATACATTGGTGCACCTCGAAACTAGGAGTAAGTATGAAGTTAAGCAGAATTGGAAATCGAAACCGAATCGGCTATGGTTCCAAGTTCCAGCTCCCGCGATTACCGATCCGATTTTCGGATTTGAAAAATAGTGAAATTGTATTATGTGGTTCGATTTCCGCGGTTCTCAGGTGAGAATCGAATCGAGAAACCTAAGAATCGGATCGAAATCGAGAACAATGAATACTGATCACGTTGTTTTGGACTTTTTCTTATTTTATTTTATGTGTTCATTCTTTATGGATCGTTGATGTTGACAGATTGGGATTTTGTTGTCGTGTTGCTATCCGCTTTGCTTGACTAAAAACGAAACCCAAAAAAAAAAGCGAAATGGAGAAAAAGAAATCGGTCGGTTCCCCAAGTAAACCCTAAATCGATTTCTACGGGGTAAGTTTACGCAGGTTTAGATTCCATAAAACTAAAAATTGATTTCAACCAGATAAATTTCCAAATTTTAGATGAAATCTAAATTTACTCTGAATCCGATCACCCTTGGCCTAAAGAAAAAGCAAATAAAAAGATTAAGTTTTTCTCGCCATGATTAAAAAAAAATACATATCTCATCTCGACTTAATCATGGTCTTAAGGTAGTGTCATCATTTGAACGAAGTCGGCTTTTGCATAGTTCGTCATTTTTGTCCTATATAGTTACTAAACAAAAAAGAGTGGTTCCCATTAAGGGTGACCCTCCACTACAGCGTACACAGAATCCCATAATTCACGGAGGATCTTTATCAAAATAGTCTCGACAAGAGAATGAACCAATTTTGTCAAGCTTTTCAAGTCCTTTTGTTTTTTTACTATTTAATTATAACCCATTCATATATAAGAAATATCTATCATATTGGCATAATAACATAATTTAGAGTTCTTTATCTATTTGTTAGTAGAAAACATTTCTCTTATTTTCATGTGCACGGTATTTCATATTACGTTTATAAATTTCGATTTTTAAACTGATTACTTATTCCGCTGTCCGATAATTTATGATGTAGCCGCATAATGTGCTACTTAAGTTATACTTTTGTACGACGGCGCGAGCAAAATGCTCGAATGATAGATAGATAGATTCTTTTCATCTAACTTTATTGTGTAGTGATCTATTGATTTAATTTTTGGGGCTTAATTTCGCTACGAGAAAATTTAAACCATTCCAAGCCGCCTTTGTCCATCGTTGTCCCATACTCCCCCCCAAATTATCATTGGCCTCCTTGAGCACACACCGTTGCTTGGCTCGGTGAGGTGGTCAAATCGACCTATAAACAAGCGGGTCACATTCAATTATCAACAACTGCACGACCCGTTATTTTTTAGTAAATTTATTTTATAACCGATCTTATGAAAACGTAGCATTTACTTACTTTTCTCTTGTGTATAAAATGGAAAGAAAAGTGGGGATCGTCAATCCCTAGCGATAAAAAGAGCTAACAATTTTTATACTAATGCCACTACCATCAATTCAATTTAGAGTAGCAAATCGTATGTTTTAATATTGGCCATGGTTAGCTAAAGGCAAAAAGATGCTGCCACAACTTAGGTCAATGCCCCTATGAATAGGAGTTGCGTGCGCAATTGATGTGTATGCACATCTTAATGAGATTTTTTTTTAATAATTATTTGGGGTCACTCTCAAGGGGATGCTCTCGCATCGTTCTAGAATAGAAAATTCAGAGTGAATTAAAAAAAAAAAAAAAAAAAAATTGATGTGACCATTATTTTACAGAAAAGAAGAAGAAGAAGGGATTTAATTACTTTTCAAAATTAATAATTAATTTGAAACTTTCACTATGGCTAAGATAATTTGCGTCGGGACTCAACTTCAAACGTAATCAGCACGTGTGAATTCTTCTTTCCTCGACTAGAAGGGGAATGGAATAGAACTTATTAACGAGCATTCCGTACAATGATCAACCATAATTAGCGAAAAGTATTATATTTTTATACTTCAATCACGCATGTCGATAAATATCAAGAATCTCCTCGGTGCGTATTTTACATCCTTAATAAGATAGAGAGAAAAAACGTCCACTTCAAACTATTCGTCTGTGTGGTATTATTAGGATGCACGTGTGATTTATGTTAAATAAATATAATATCGAAAATTGAATATGGTATAAAATAGTTAATATATCTTAATTGGCCCATAAGTCATCAATTTAAAGTTTTTGAATGAAGACATGTCAAACTGGAATATTGACATGCTTGGATTTGGACTTCTCTTCGTGATTTTTTCAAAGCGAAAGGGTATCGAATTTCTGCTGCGCGCTTGCGGTTTCCTAACAATTAGCATCGAAACTAGAGATTCTTCGTTCTCCAAATGCTGCGTTAGGTGATGTACCCAAGATCAATCATATGTTTTGCATGTATGCAGTGATTGTAATTTCCAATCCAAGAGAAGTTTTGCTCCGTCCAACTCGAAAATAACTTTAAACGTCGACGGAAAAGAAAAAAATGTGGAAAAAACGATTTAGAGGGATTGCGTGCTAATTGATGGTATTTGTGGACACCACCAATTTCGAATAGGAGGGGCGTGGGGGTGGTGAGAGATCATTTAATGCCGCACGCAGGTGTCAATTCCGGAGACCCGATTAGACACGTGTCGGCCACTCCTTTAAGCAAGTGGCGACAAGATTGTGGATCTGGTGCGTGTCGGTTCAAATACTGCAAAAAATTCGTGACCCACGTGTGACGGCAATTCTAGCACGGTCATCCTCTTGCCCCAGGGAAAAAAAAAAAAAAGGGCAAAATGACAATAATCGTCCAAATAGTGCATGAATTTTTAATTTGATGAATATAATATCCATAAAATTTTAACTTAATATGTAATATGACTCTGGATATTATCCTTGAACTTTTGGAAACATGTTCAATTTAGTCTCTAGTTGAACATGTTTTTAAAGCTTAAGGACTAAGTTGAACATATTTCAAAAGTCAGTAAACCACATTGATCCAATTAAAAGTTTAAAGGACCGCATTGTACATTGGGTTAAAATTCAGAAATCATTTGTATCAAACTAAAATTCAGAAACTACATGCATATTCGGTCAAAGTCTATAGATTATTTGTGTCATCACAAATATATATATATAGTATATAATATATATAATTTAAAGGAAGAAATTATCAACACGTCACAAAAGAGATGAAATCAATTAAGGGCTTATTTGAAAAGAAAAGAAAACTCGCAATCAGATAAAAAAAAAAATCCAACTCCCCGATTTTCTTTTTACGTCCTTATTCATATTTTCCAAAAGAGATAGATTATAACATTGCCTGAGGGACCAAAGCAAAGATAAAAAACATGTCCCCATGCTCGCAGCAATTATCATCGATCTAGACATGTCACCTTCTTTCGCACGGATCAAAATCCAAACTAAGATGAAACGGTATCACAAGTTTGAGATTTTTTTCACTTGGCGTCGTTCCGAATAATATCTTTCGCTTTTTTATTTACTCTTTTTTTTTTCCGAAGTCGAAAATCGAGCTCGAAATGGAATTGACTTTGTGTCTTCAACATGCCAAGTTGCGAGGGTTATGTATCCCGCACGATTAGATGGCCTCTTGACATTAGAAATAGCATGCTGGGCGTACGAATCTAGTTTGGCTTTTCTAGTGAAAAGCGTAAGTGTCAAACTTGGTAACCAGATGCCGAATGAATAAGATGACTAAGAAAAGGGACCATATAAGAAATACCATTAATTTTTTATTGGGGGAAAAAAAAAGAGACTGGCAAAAGTCACGCCTCTCAAATTCCACCAAAAAAAAAAAAAGAATTCATTGATTTTTCAAATTATAAATAGGTAAATAATTAATTGGGTTAATATCACAAAAAGCCTTAAAATTAGTACGCTTGTAATAAATTTATTTCGAACTAATTTTTTATCATAAAAATTTCAAATTGGTACACCCATGACAAATTTATCCAAGATTATTTTTTTACCATAAAAAACTCTATAATGGATACATATGTGATAAATCTTTGGTGATAAATTATCCCAAACTATTTTTTCGACCATCAAAAATTTTTAAATTGGTACACGTGTGATAAATTACTCCAAACCAAATTTTTCTACTACCAAAAATCCCAAACAAGTATATATGTGGACAATTTACTCTTCGTTTGTTCGTCTAAATAGATTAATATCACAAAAACCAAACTAAAACATTTGTGAAAAAGAGAGTAAAAATCATAAATTAGTACTTCTATCAACTGTATGTGTCATTCAACTCAAATAATTTGATGTTAAAATTTAACGAAAACTAACAAAAACAATTTTTGTGTATCAACCTAATTAACTTGCATCGAGGTTGGGTTTAAGTCAAAAAGTTAGGTCGCTTCCGGATTTGCATTAAGACCAAAAGAAGAGGAAAAATAATTGGGTGGCCAAGATCAATGGCTTCCGGTCAATCAAGAAGAGACACGGTCTTCTCTTGTCCCTTCCCCCTCTCTCTCCTTCTGTCTCGCTTCTTCTCTCATCCATATTTGTCTCTGTCTCTTTCCTCTAGAAGATGACATGTGGGCCGAGGCATATGAATAAGTGTTGGCTCGGTCCACCCAATATTTTCTTGAAAGAAGGGGGTGCTGGTCCTCTTTGAAAATTCCCTAGGCCGACCAGTGGAGGAAGATCCCTTCGCACCTTCGCTGCCGCCACCACCATGTGTTGTGTCAACCTTGAATTGACTCGATTGGCTTCCGTGCAAAACTAGTCAGAATACACACACCACTTATTTTCTTAATATATATTTTTGAAAAGTCTAGCAGTTGGGTACATATCGGTAGCCTCTTTGGGAAGCTCAAATTTGCATACGTGTCCATAATTTCCATTCTATTTTTTTTATAAGGACGAAAAAAGAGGTACCGCGGATTTCTTTTTCGCCCGTGCGTTGAATTATCGAAATCCTCGCGTTTCAGGTCCACGTCCTGTTATGGCGACATAACAGTTGCTTGTAACCGACGATTAAGTCGCCTGGCAGAAGTAGAGTGACAGGCAACCGTGCGAGCCAGCGGTGTAGACAATGCACAGGAGTCGTAGTTTCGAATAACTCATCCAGTATGCGAGTCGCTACATACCAAACGATTCGGAAACGGAAATTATCCTGGAAGATGACCGCTGGGGTTTAGTTTTCCTCAATCGCCGCCCATTTGAAAGTCAAAAACAGATATATATTTACTCCATTTTCATTTATGAACTGAGTTCCTCGAATTTCCTTGCTTTATATTTCGATATTCTAGACGAGACTTAGTTTATGAGGATATGCTTAACCCGGCCATCTTCTATTTCTTACTTAATGAGGAAAAAGGGCTTATCTCACGGATTTCTTTTTCGCTTGCGCGGATGAATTCGTCGAAACCACCCCCGGGTTTCATGCCCACATGTCCCTAGTCATTGGCGACATAGACATAGGTGTCTGGAAAACCATATTTTTATTGTCTTGGGTTTGTTAAAAACACTTTCTTCCACCCATATTCACGGCGCATGGCCGCCACAAATTGGTCCGAGTTAGGCGTCATACGCATTTGTCCAAAAAGACTCGTGGATGACCAAATGAATTCGCGCCTTAAGAAAAAGCATGGTGATTGGAGTTCCTTTGGCCCATTCGAATCTTCCTGTACAAATGATCTCCCCTTATTTTTTGTCTCACACATTCCCCCTAACCATTGTCAGCAAACATGCTAAATCGACCAAAAAAAAAAACTGCTTGTAATATTTGACCCCGAGACTAAAAAAAAAACTTTAGTCAAGGAAAATTTTCCAAACCCAAAATATATAATGAAATGCGAAATTCGATATGGCAGTTACGCAAAGGGTAGAAAAACTCAGAAGTGTCAAACCGCCCCCAGTTGACTATCGACGAGCTCGTGCGCGCGTAACTTTTGATGGCTCCCTTTCTTTATTATCCAGTCCACTTAAACTCTTTTCGATATCTTTACGGTCAATGAGTCATGGTCAAAACTTGACACATAGGTGTCCCTTCGCGCCTATCGCAGAGGGTAGCATGGATCGAGGATTGCTCTGAGAACGGGCTCCGCCTCTCATGTATCTTTTATGCAGCCGCGTGCGACACACACTCAGTGACCATTACAGGATATGCTGGCACGCCACCCACGATGAAAGATTACACTACGGTAGACCAACCCCAGACTCGCCGCATCCACGCGACATCGCCATTGAGCTTGCGGGAGAAGTAACAGAAGACCACCCCAAGCGGTCACCTTTTTTTAATGCTCCAGGGTCTCAAAGTGCGGCGCTAGATTCTGTCAATTCGTGTCCATGCATCTTAAAGCTGTCATCACTGTCGGCAGAGGTCTATCTCGGGCATGTGTGTGACTGCTTAGTTGGTGCAAAGTAAAACGAGAGTCATGGTGGACGAAATAATCCGAGACCAATGTTTCATGTAAAGAAACATGAGGTAATAATATTTCTTCCATGTTTTGGGAGTTTGGAGCCTGGCTTTCGACCTTCCCCACCCCACCTTTCTTGCTCTATTTCCACGGCTGCGCAATACTAATGTCCCCTTATTAGGTCACACTTCACCACTGGGATACTTATCTTGATCGTAACTGTGCAGTTTCGGCTCCCTCCTCTCTCATGCTCTTTTTCCCACCCCTCCCTTCGTCTCCCTCCTTTTGTCTCCTGCCCTAGGGTGCGTTCAACACTGTGATTCATCCCCCACCTCCATTCTACCTTTTCTGGTTGGCCTTCATTTGTGCCTTCCTATGTCCTTACCTTTTTGGGCTCTCGAAAGAGTATCGTTCTCCTGCATGCTCTTTATTTCTTTACATCCACCTTTACCTGTATTAGATCCTTTACAGTCTCTCTTGTCTGATTAGCTTTTGCTCTAAAACCAACAAGTTTCAGTGTCATCGTTAAGGATGGTCTGGCACCCCATCGGAGGACCGGTCATATTCGACACTGTACTGCATGATTCGGTCACCTCAGAAAACACAAAAAATTTTCAGAAGATTTTATCGGTCACGATTGTCTCGCGCTTGGTGGTTCCTGCGCGCGGTTTTAGGCCCCAAGGTTCGGCCCACCCGGCCGTCGATCGGGCCTTTGAAGGCTGCAAAGCTTCTTGGAGTCCATATAATTCCTTGCGTAGGTCGAGCCACTAGATGACCGCTTTAGGCCAAGGCTTTGAGGCCGCAAACTGACTCACAGCTACAATCGCGCGGATGGTCGGTTTCTCGGATCTTTAAGTGACCACACATGTTGACTGCATCAGAAAAATAACGTGACTAATACTCATCGTTGTACGGGAGGTCCCTGTATGATTGTCGGAAGTGAATTGCGAGTTGGTTTATACAACGTATGGAAGCGATAATGGTCAATATTTAAGTTAAGCTTGTGGATAGAGAAGTGCAAGATCACTTAATATTAGCTCGCTTCACCTGGCTCCTTCCCCCCCCCCCCTCCTGGAGGAGCCACCCAAATCACCCTAACA
>JAGVVM010006066.1:0-32335 GCA_019149425.1 Psidium friedrichsthalianum
TTCCCCCCTTTCCATACCCTTCTCCCCCCCCACCCCCCCCCCCCCCCCACCCCCCACCCCCCCTCTCCCCCCCCCCCCCCCCCCCCTCCCCCCCGGCCCCCCCCGCCCCCCCTCCCCCCCCCCCCCCCCCCCCCCCCCCCCCCCCCCCCCCCCCCCCCCCCCCCCCTCCCCCCCCCCACCCCCCCACCCCCCCCCCCCCACCCCCCCCCACCCCCCCCCCCCCCCCCCCCCCCCCCCACCCCCCCCCCCCACCCCCCCCAACACCCCCCCCCCCCCCCCCCCCCCACCCCCCCCCCCTTTCCCCCCCCCCCCCCCCCCCCCCCCCCCCCCCCCACCCCCCCCCGTCCCCCCCCCCCCCCCCCCCCCCCCCCCCACCCCCCCCCACACCCCCCCCCCCCCCCACCACCCCCCCCCCCCCCCCCCCCCCCCCCCCAAAAAAAAAATATATCTCTTCCTTGTTTCGTTGGTAAATTTTGGCTCACCTTAACCCAAAATCCCAGCTCCATCACCGTGTGGAGCCGAGTAGGATGATATTTATAGCACATGCGGTTGATGATAATTGACAATTGCATCATGTCATTACTGTCACATGGATGTAACTCTCAGCGTAAATTTTCCCATCCAACAGTAAATCAAACTCAAAACCATGTGTTTTTGGGTCATTGTCGGGTGTAACTCAAGATGCTTCTACGAAATTAGTGAAACGAGGGCTATAACCTTGCGCACATTTCCGTGAATCACACAATGTTGCTTCCTCTTTGACTTTCTCTCGCTCATCCACCAATTAACATTTACGCCATTTGGCCTTCCGATTGACTGGTTTAATCTTCACGGGGAACTTCCGTGTCTTTGATCCCCCTACGACGCAAGTGCGTGATTGGTGCCATAGAACTACGAGGAGGAGTCGAGAAATTGAAAGGCAAATGTTTTAGGTGGAAGATGGTGTGTATGGAGTGATCGTGAATGTCGACATGAACCCTTTAACTATCAGAGTTTATGACGACATTATCAATCACAAATGATCCACAACACGGTTCTAGCAAAGATTATTGCTAATTTCACAACTTATTCGTGCTTGTAAATCTACGGTTAAGCGTGAATGCAAGTCCTAAGTAGAACTTTAAGAATTGTACGTAGACCAATTTTTTTTTTTTATAATTTCATGTATTTTTACGAAAGTTCCCATAAGTTAAGGCAACTTCCTAATCAACGTTTACTTTTTTATTGGCCCTCTCAAATAAGCACATAAAACCATGATCAAAATTTCACACTCTTCCTGTATGCCTTAGTCTATGTTGGAAAAAAATGAAGAATATTTGGTCACACTGAATTAAATGGGACAACAGGTCAACAGTCCTCCGGAATGCCACCCAAAAGAGAAAACAACAACGAAAACGAGCGAAGGATCCAGCAGCATAATGCTGATGTTGTCTGTCATGATCTTTCTCTACTCTTAACCTTTTTTTAAAAAATAGTAATTGTAGAGCCAATTAATTGGTAAGCGGGTTGTGCAAGTTGATCCACCCAACAAAGACGCGAAGCAATTAGAAACTGCGTAAGAAAACTACGATGCCCATTCAAACCATTGTCGAACCCGATGATTAAGTTTCTAGTCAATCTTCTCCAAGCAATGTCCGTCTAAAGATCCATGTAACTTCCCCAGTAATTTAGAGAGAGAGAGAGTTGGGACTATAGTACGAAGAGGGAGGGTTAAGGAGAGACCATTGAATAATTTGAGGTTGGGGAGTCCTGTCGCAAGGAAAGATGGCACATGCATGTGTCACGGGTCGACACATTTCGGTCGCGGAATTAACCGGTGCGGCGTCTAGCCAGCCAAGCTAGACCAGCCTTCCCCATATAGTTGTTCCATAAACGCTTAGGCGAATACTTTTCCTGTATTGGATCATACCACGTCCAGCTCAGCTCGAGCATTCATTACATCGAGTAAGATGAATAGGACACTTTAGGCACAATAACTAGTTTCAGCTGCCATGGCCACATCAAGAGGGCGGCATCAGCTCCCGACCAGTTTGTACATGGGAGGCCAATCCCGCCTTTAGAGTTCCTAAAGATATATTCTACTTAACCCAAAACTCCTAGTACAAACTCACTGACGTCACTCACACAACCTAGCTACCTCTTCTCCCCCTACAACGCTCACTCATGTTATGACCCCACAAGCTTCACCCTTAATGAGACACGGTACAGGAGAACTTGCCCACCTGGGCCACGGAACGCCCGGTCCGTGTCATTCTCCCCCATTCAATCCGCAAACGCCCTCGTTGCGGGCTGTTCTGTGACTTCCTTGCATTCTCCAACTATTAACGCCACACCCTCGGGACTTACATGAATGGCAATGCTCGCCCAACAAACAACTACTACCTCACTGATCTCAGCAAGACCAATGGAGGTTCCCCCCTTGATGAAACACGGTAACGGACCCATCTTGAGATTCATCGAATTGATCCAAGAATGTTATCCCATTTCAATGAGCAATCTGTTTTCTTTCTATACCCCTATGGCATCCTAGAAGCTAGACGAGAGCCGCACCTTGTCCGAGTCCTCTCTGCCCCGGTGATCACTCTCCGCCCTCAAAGGATCGAGAAGACCACAGTTTTCCCGAATTACCCACCTACTAAAAAGAACCCTGCTCTGATACCATTTGTCACGGACGACACATTTCGGTCGCGGAATTAACCCGTGTGACATCTAGTCAGCCAAGCTAGACCAGCCTTCCCCCATATAGTTGTTTCATAGAATGTTTAGGCGAATGCCTTTCCCGTATTGGATCATATCACACCCAGTTCAGCTCAGGTATCCATTACTTCGAGTAAGACGAGTAAGACACTTTAGGCACAACAACTGATTTCGACCTGACATGGCCTCATCAGAAGAGCGGCATCAGCTCCTAACCAGTTTGTACACGGGAGGTCAACCCCGCCTTCAAAGTTCCTAAAGATATATTCTACTTACCTAGAGCTCCTAGTACAAATCCATCTGACGCCACTCACACGACCAACTGCCTCTTCTCCCCTACAACACTCACTCACATGATGACCCCACAAGCTTCGCCCTCAATGAGACACAAGTACGGGAGAACTTGCCCACTTGGGCCACGGAACGCCCGGTCCGTGTCACATGCCTTTTTGTATTCAATCGATAAAGTTTTCTAAGTCAGGGTGTGCAAGGGCCATCTTTCTTGCGACCAGATGCCCTACTACACTCTCTCCATAACCATAATCACACCCTTGTTTTGTGCTTGTGGTGGCTCCAAAGTCCTCTCGATTATGCGCATTTGATCCGTATAATCCAATTAGATCTTTTCTTTTCTAACCCGCTTGAATACCAATTCAAAGAGTGATGACTTCTCGTGGTTCCCTCTATGTCTATATTCGTATAATAATTGTCTTTTCCTGTTTCATATGCCAGATGGCGATAAAGGACTAGCGAGACTAGAAACTTGGCAAATCATCTATGTATGGCCCAAAGAGTTGATTGAGTGGCTAAACGCCAAGTGAAATACAAGATCATCAAATGACGGCGTCCCGCTTAGTTTAAGCTATTAGGGGCCATGCCAGCCATCCGTTTGCAGAGGACAAAAGCATAGAGACCTTTTACAAGAAGAATTTAGTGTGCCCTTTTTTTGGCCTTTAATGCTATGTTTTCTTTTTTGGGAAAGTCCTTTAATACTATGTTTATCCCTTGAGAAGTGAATATTCCATGTCATGTATGTATGTATGTGAATCTTTATTTCGCACCAATTGATACTTCTAGTGTCAATATTGCTTTGTTCTAGTTTAGAACGTTTACCAAATTCTCATTGGTGTGTGAAGTTCGGGGTAATCGTAAGGTGGAAATTTTAGGAGCCAAATTCTATGCTAATTTCAAATTCTATGCTAATCAAACTTATGGGGGCAACATTACATTAGGTGTAAATGCGGGGGGGTGATCTCCGATATCTATTCTTCCTTAATTATATGGAATATACATGTAGAATAGTTTATTACCACATTTCAAGTTGCTCGAAAAGATGAAGCTCTGGAGATGAAATCAAGTTCACCAAACGTACCATTTGGTAAATGCAGACATCAATGCGCAATGGATCTATTGGGAGAAAGTGAGATGAAGTGTATGATCATATACAAATTTAAAAAAAAAATTGATAATTTTATAGATAGTAAAAAGCAAAGAACGGTAACAAGTGAATTACGTGATTCAACAATTTCTCTATTCATATGAGCTGCGGACATGTTTCATTATCCGGTCAAAATCGAATTACATGTGAGAACTCTTGGCAATTTCTTTAAACTTACATGGGTTTTATTTCTGCACACTTTTTAGGTTTTCACCTCTTGATTGACTGGTAAATGAAAGCACGCATGCATGCCTTTTTGAGGGAGCATTAACTTGACCTAATTTTCTAGAGACGGTTATTTTCCCTTTTTATAGAGTTAATGAAAAGAATTGATTATATAATATTTTTGGGTGAGTGTTACGCTAATAGTCTACTTTGAGCCACAGAAAATAAATAAAAATTAATTAAAAATAGTTGTGGGGTCACACTCTTTTAAAAATTTGCGGCTCGAAAAACTGTTATTCTCACAGTCACCCAAAATTCATTAGTGAAATAATGTGTTGTTTGACTCCGTTTCGTTAATGTCTTTAAACGATCCGTACACATCAAGCCCACCTTTTGTGGGTTTAGAGAGAGCTCGCACTAGTTTCGTCGGTGATTTTCTCCGTCAAAATTAGCACAAGGTCGCTTCCTCTTTGCTTCTCTCTCGCGCATCGACTAAGAGACATGTATTCCATTTAGCCTTCCGATTGACTGGTTTAAAGTATTTCTTCTGAACTTCCTGGTCTTTGATCCACCTACGTTGCAATTTCGTGATGGATGCCACAGAATTGCAAGGAAGGCATCAAGAAATTGCCAATTTAATGTTTTGGGTGGAAGATAGTGTCTATATCTGCATGTACTTAATTATCGGAGTTCATGAAGAGATTAATTTTGATCCATAACACGAATCCAGAAGATAAATGCTAATTTCCCAAACTTATTCTAACTTGTAAATCTAGGTTCATCTTGAATGCAAGTCCTAATGAGAACTTTACAAGTGCATCTAGACTGAAACAATTGCAATTTCATAAGTCATTACGAAAATTCTTGCCCATTGACTGGTAACTTCAAGGAACTTCCTAATGAGCTTTTTCTGTTAGCCTTCTCGACCAAACACATCTACTATGATCTCTTTTCTGTAATCTCTGTAGTCTACGTTCATCATTGTCGGATATATGGAAGAATTTTTGGTTCCATCGAAAGGAACGGGACAACACGTCAACGCTTCCCAGATATGTTACGCAAAACACGATTACTACTTTTCTCCATGATGATCTTTCTCTAGTTTTACCCTTTCTGGACTGACCGTAACCCGATTAGTAAAGAGGGCGGTTGTGCAAGTCGAACCATTCAACACAAGACATGGGTCTAATTAAGAAACTTCGTGCCGACTGTAATGCCCATTCAAACCCTTGTTGCACACGGTGATCGAAGTTTCTAGTCATCTACCCCGAGAAAGACCGTCCTAAGAATGACACAAGTTGCCCGCAACTTACTGGAAAGACCATGACACAAGTTGCCCGGCAACTTACTGGAAACTCCAATGTATTTGGGGGAGGGGAGAGAGAGAGAGTTGAGGACTATAAATATAAAAAAAAGAGAGCGTCAAGGAGAGACCATTGAAGAGCGAACCTTACTTTGAGGTTGGGGAGTCTTGTCGCAAGAGAGACGGCCCGTGCATTGCCTTTTGGTATTACAAGTCATGGTGGTGCAAGTGCCGTCTGTTCCTGCGACAAGATGCCCTACCACCTCTCTTTCTTTCCATAATCACATCCTTGTTTGTGCTTTTTCGCAGTTCCTCTATGTCTGTTAATTCATATACTATTTGTCTTTCTTGTTTCTTATGCTGGTAGGGATGATGAACCGAGACTTGTTCATATCCGGTGGGTCCTGGAGCTCAATGAGTTGGTGGAGTGATTAAACGCTTAATTGGGATGCGAGATCTGCAAATGATGGTGTCCCGCCGAATTTAATCGTGCCTTTTGCGCTATTGGCGGATCTAGGTGGTCGAAAAATACATCGACATTTTACAAGAAGAATTTAATTGTGCCTTTTGCGCTTTTTGCTTTTAATACCATCTTTATTCCCTTGAGAAGTGAATATTCTTCTTTCTAAAAAGTAGTTGTTTGAATCTTTTATATTACGCCAATAGGTACTTCTATGTTACTATGCTTTTTTTAGTTATGTATATATTTAGCGAGTTTTGTCGTTTGTGCAACTAATCCTCTTAACTTTTCTTTTGGGCAATCTAACTGTTTGTATTTATTCGATCACGTCCTTTCTTCATCTACAATATTAATGCCATCAAGTGGTTGATTCGACAAAAATTTAAAAACTAAATATGCTGATTTAACAATTTGCATGTGTCCACGAGTTGAGGACTCCTTTATGACCCGAATGGTAATTATTCTGATTCTCTAATTCTGATGTGGACATTAGTCATACTACGTGACACGATTGACATTGATTTGGATTTTTAATTGGCACTAGTAAAAAGGTTTAAAACTAAATTGGCACCACAAGGCAATAGGTTTAGGATTTTTTTTGTTGGTAAAGGCAATAGTTTTAGGATTTATTTTTAATTTTTTACACTTTTTCCCGTTATAAATAGGTTGGACTTATATGAAGACTAAAAATGAAAATAAGGGGTATGGAAATATTTAAACTTAGAACCTCATGCTTTAATACCATATAATATTTTGTGAGATTATTGCTAACTTTTCTAAAAATTTATAATGTGAGATGCATATGTAGTTTTATATTCAAATATTCTACCATTCATCACATAAGAGAAGGAGTTCGGTGTCATATGTATGATGAGATCGTTTTTAAGTGGAGTGATGAAAAATCCCCCACAAAAATTATATGACCGATGTCAATCTATCCAAAAGAATAAGCCGATCTATACGGGTCTTGGATATTCATTTAAGTAACCGATGCTCCCCTTTCACTCATAAACCACATGCCTTCTGAATTTTAAGAATGAAATTAATATAAAACGAGACAAAGAAGATTTCCCATAAATATTTCAACATAACGATTCATTCTCTTAGCGTATATAATGTTTTCGTGAGACCACCATCGATGTATCCAAAATATCGGATTTTAAGTGGATGTAAAGCTTAGCATTTGTCGTAAAAGTAGAATGTAACGTTGTATTTAACCCTTCTAGAATACCAACGAGAGTTTGCCCGAAGATTAAAAAGAAAAAAGAATAATAATGAGTGAAGACATGACTTCGTGGTGGATTTTGCCTGCCAAATTGACACGAAATTTCCTATAGATCTCTGAGATTTTATTTCTTTCGTGGACAAGGGAAAACTATGCTGTACATTGCCAAGCAACTGGACGGGACCTAAGCTTTTTCATTTGGTCAAGTGTCGTTGATAAGTAACAAAGAAACGCTTTGCAAGGAAATCCGAGGCAAGGGCACAGAAGTTACGTCGAGGCAGTACGCATCCCACGCCACGAGAAGCACTAGAAAAGACATTAGCTGGTAATTAAGCGGACAGGCACTAAACGCTAGTTGGTCTTCTGGTCTCCTTACTCTCGCATAAAGCATTCCCGAAAGGCAAATCTCTCTCTAGAAGACAAAGAAATTCCAAGAGTATGAACACGAAATCGAAACCCGTCAAAGGTGGACGACGTCCCCACTTGCTTCAGCGTAATTTACATGCACCGCTGCTTTGACCCAAACTATTTCACGAGCTCCCCTACGCGAGCCAATGGCTTGTAATGATCTTATAAATATGACACTGAACATAAGCCACACAAAAAGCTTGCGTGATCACGAGCGTGACCCTGGGGGGAGGACCAAATGAAGGGGTCGAGGAAGTCATGTCGCAGGAGAGATGACACCTGCGTGTCGTTCATCGTCTCTCATGAGCTCTCGGCAGTGCCGTCCTCCTGCAACACGACGCCCTCCGATCCAGATCCGTGCATGTTGAAACGCTCCCGCCTGTTCTTTGACGCCATTTATTGTAAGAGCTTTCCTTCTTAATCCCTGATTTCCATTTCTTAGCGTTGCTACTTTCTATGCATGCTCTCAGTAGCGCCATTTCTGGTAGTGGTCATGGATTTTTGAGTGATTTGTTTTGTCCATCACGGTCTAAAAGTATTTAAGCGTTAAAGGTCTGACCATGCCTATTTCCCACGAGATCTATGTAACGTCCACTCATCGGTAAGTTTGATCCTTATTGGATGACGCGCACTTAATTTCAGTACAGTAGTTTTTATAGATAGTTGTAAGACGCTATAACACCTTAGAATGGAAATCCCACGATCTACACAGCTAGAATTTAAACACAGTAAAGGTTTAAAGAATTTTTACACCTAATCGAATCCATGTTGCTTTAGTGGAATCACGATGATCCAAGATCAAGTTCTTCTGCTCTAGACCCTATGTATCCTATCTTAATGAGATAGCCTCTCAATGACACCAATCCGCAGGCGTTCCTTATATGAGGTTATTATGAGTTCGTTAAGATTAGAGGAGAGACTTGAGCACTATTTATAGAGTTTCTAGCTAAGCCCTTTCGTCACGGTCCAGCTTAACTTAGTCACACAATGTTAGGCCCATATAAAACTAGTTAAGAATTTTTATATCTTAGACCAACCTCATAAACGGTAAATTAATCTCGTAAAATGATAGGGTATAATATCAATTAATACAAGCCAACATTAGGAAAACTCTAACAATAGTCACTAGCTAGTTGTGGCAAATGATGATCCAAGCAACATTAGGCGGAATCACGATGATCCGAGTTCAAGTTCTTCTCCTCTATGACCCTCTGTATTCCTGGCTTAATGAGAAAGCCCATCAACAACACTAATCCATGTACGTTCCTTATGTGAAGTTGTTATGAGTTCGTTAGGATTAGAAGATAGACTTGATATCTATTTAGAGAGTTTCCAATTTGGCCCTCATATCATTGTCTGAGCTCAACTTGGCTCACACAATACCAAGCTCATATGAGATTTGTTAAGAATATTTACGTCTTACCTTATTAGATCACCCTGTAAACAGTAATTAATCTCGTAAAATGGTAGATTACAATCTCAATTAATATAAGCTAAACGTTACAAAACTCTAACAAAAGTCACTAGCTAGTTGTGGCGAGCCACGATCCATTCTTGTGGTGTTCGGAAAGCAACTGCACAGCCATGACGTTGGTATTATCAAACTGCAATAGTATCGAGTTCACAACGAGCTGCAAATGTTATTATCGAATCGGAATCGCATGGCTATCCGCTTTAGTGAATAGCGTCAGGGTCCATGCGGCGTAATCCACATTGAGCCTCGCGGCACAATATGCAGCCAAGCTAGCACATTTCAATAGATTTGCCGATGGGTTTGCGGCTCCCAGTGACTCATTCATAATCTAGGTAGAGGTTTTGGACCATCCGGGTTTGCCGACCTCAGACTCGGCTCTATGATCGCTTGCGTCGCTTGACAATAGTCTTCCTTTGAAGAAGCCCGGCCAGACCCGTTGGGTTGTGGAACCCAACTAGTTCTACTCGAGAATCGGACTAGACTGCCCTAAAAATCAGTACCGTTGCCAACCACAAATGAATAATCACATGGGAACCGGACCATTTGGAGCCAGTTTCATAGAAAAAAAAAATCTTAATTTTTCGCTTGGCATCTTTTCTTCTATCTCTCTCTTTTTCTCTTTTTCTCCGACTTCATAAGTCTCTCTCTCTCTCTCTCTCTCTCTCTCTCTCTCTCTCTCTCGTTCATTCGATCCTCACAAATCTCTCTCATCCATGACTTGCCCTTGCTTGCTTGCTCTCTCCTTGGCCTTGTTCGTCTGATCCTCGCAACTCTTGCTTTCTCAAACAACAATCAATGAGAAGGAATAGCTGAACAAAAATCCCCATCCTTCCTCACTCACATGTCTAAACGAAGAGCATCCAAAGACACAACACCTGGGAGATCTGGAAACGATGATGTCTTTATGAAAGATTTACGATTATGTACACCCAGGGAATTCTTGTTTTTATTTGTCAATTTTTGGCTCTTGGCACATTCACAACTGTTTACAATTGCATGTGAAGAGTGTGTGATCAGAATCGCTCTGAATATACTTGTATCTTTTCATAGCCACATTGAATTGTCCAAACTAACCTCGAGGAGACTATTTTAATCCATACAATGAGAACTCCAACTTACAAGCCAGTTTTGGTTATGAAGAAGGACTATAACCTGATGGAATATTCATATAGATATTCACTTCAACAAGGTCACCATGAAGAAATGCATTCTTGACATCAAGTTAGTGTAATGGCCAATCTAAATTAGTTGTAAGAGGCAATAGTACTCGTACAGTATTTAGTTTTGCAACAAGTGAACAAAATTTCCTGAAATCCATCCCAAATGTCTATGTATATCTTTTTGCTACCATCCTCGCCTTACACTTTTCAATAAACCCATCTGCTTTATACTTGACCAAGAACATTCATTTGCATCCCATTGTTTTCTTTCCTTCGAGCAATTCCACTAGCTTCCATGTATTGTTTTTTTATAACGCCTCTAACTCTTCCTTCATAGCTTGAACCCACTTAGGGTCTTTTAAGGCGTCATGTACTCTTCCTTCAATAAAAATTGATGATATATTCAAAACAAATGCCCTTAATGGCTTGGACAATTTTTCAGTCAAAACGTAATTAGTGATCGGATAGGTAGATTTCCCTTACCCTTCAACATATGGTGAGTATTGATTCGGGGGCTTTCCTTAATTGTGCCTGGCAGGTAATTTATGTTCCACAAAAATGTTAGAATCATTATGTGAACAAGTAGTAAGAGATGTTACCTTAGGAATTTCCTCAAGGGTTGGGTCAGGTACTGAAGAAGACAGGGGAAGTTGTTTTGGAAGAGCAAGCTGGTCTTGCAAATTCGGCTCCTCGAGGACCTAACCTTCTCTTGACAGGATTTGTTCATTCCAACTCTTCTTACTCAACTTCCGTCGGTAAATTTTGACCTAGTTCTACCCTAGCTGCCAGTAATAATGCCGACACTCCAACGATTTGTACTCCTCTTGGGGTGATAATTACACCACTAGTCTCTCACCAATTTTTCTTTTCCATCTGTATCTTTCCCTGGAAAGAAGAATTTGTATCCTGAAAGAAAGATTTTGTCTCAAGAAATGTCACATCCATTATAACATATGTCTTTTTAGTAAATGGATTATAACACTAATATCCTTTCTGGGGTAGATAAGTCCATTGAAAGGTATAAGGTGAGGTTAGTAGCAAAAATATATACATAGACATATGTGGTGAATTTTTAGGAAACTTTTTCACTTATTGTGAAACTAAATACTATACGAGTATTATTGTCTCTTATAACTAATTTAGATTGGTCATTCCACCAGCTTGATGTCAAGAACGCATTTCTCCATGGTGACCTTGAAGAGGATATCTATATAGATATTCCATCGGGTTATAGTCCTTGTTCACAACCAGGACTAGTTTGTAAGTTAGAGCGATTATTATATGAATTAAAACAGCCTCCTTGAGCTTGGTTTGGATGATTTATGGGTATGTTTAGAGTACTTCTGATCACACTTTCTTCTTGAGGCGAAGTCGAGCAAAGATAACTATGCTGATTATTTATGAAGATGATATGATTATCTCATGAGATGATTAGGAGAAAATTGCGAAATTACAGTAGAAGCCCTCAACGGAGTTCAAGATGAAAAATCTTTGAGGACTCAAGTACTTCTTGGGGATAGAAGTAGCAAGATCTAAGAGAGGTACTTTTCTATCCAGAGGAAGTATATTTTGGATTTGTTGGCCAAAGTAGGAATGCTAGATTGCAAAACTGCAGACACACCAATTGCTCAGAATCACAGACTTGGAGAGTATTCTGTTCCGATGCTTTCAAATAAAGAAAGATATCAAAGGTTACTTGCCAAACTGATTTATTTGTTGCATACACGTCCTAATATTGCTTGTGCAGTGAGTGTTGTAAGTGAGTTTATGCACACTCATTATGAAGATTATATGGATGGTGTAATGTGAATCATTCAGTATTTAAAGGGAGCTCTAGGGAGAGGGCTTCAATTTCAGAAGAGTGGGCATCTTAAGATCGAAAGTTTTACTAATTCAAACTGGGCTGGAAGTGTGTTAGACAAAAGATCAACTTCGAGGTACTTTATTTTCGTGGGGGGAATTTGGTTACTCGGATGAGTTAAAAGAAAAAAAATGGTAGTTCTCGCAAGTGTGGAGGCAGAATTTAGAAATATGACTAAGGGGTTGTGCGAACTCCTATGACTTCGAAAACTTATGACAAAACTCGATTTTGCTCATATGTCTAAAATGGAGTTGTTTTGTGATGACAAAGCAGTTATTGATATCTTTCACAATTCTATCCAACACGATTGCACCAAACATGTTAAGGTGGATCATCACTTCATTAAGTAGAACTTGGATTCCAAAGTGATTCAGTTTCCATTCGTAAAATTCGAAGACCAATTAGCAGATATCTTGACAAAAGCTATTTCAAGCAAGGCGTTCTATAGCTCACTGGACAAGTTGGGCATACGAGACATTTACGTGCTAACTTCAGGAGAAATGTTGTCGTGAGCTGTAATTTCTTAATTTGTAGGGATTTTATTTTTCCTCATGATTGTTGACACTTGATTTTTAATTACATTTTCTCTTTAAAAAATTAATAGAAAATTAAAAAAAATCATAAAATTACAAAATCAACTTTGGAATCCTTCGCCAAGTCTAAAGAACCAATTTTGAACAAAAAGTGATTTTTCATTTTTTTCGTATTTTTTAATATTTTTCAAAAAATACAAAAATATTTGAAAATTTGGGAATAATAACATTTGAGGCCAAAAAAATACACAAAAATAGTTAATATTTTTCTTTTAAATCCCTTTTCATGTTGGCTATCATAAATTCAAAAAATACAATTTGGGGTCATGTGTTCATTCACAAGTGTAATCTTGAATCAGGCTTAAAAAAATCCAATTTGAGTCATTTTATTTTTATTTTTCACTTTTAGGAGTTGTGACATTGTCCTCTAATAGTCCAAATTTTCATCTTGGACCAATTGTACCCAGAATGACTCAATTTTGTAAAAGCGACTTAGTTAAATTTTGCATTTTTTCAGCAATAAGAAAAGCAATTGAACTAGACATGAGGTGAATTTCGACAGAGTATAGGGGAGATGTGTTGAAAATTGTGTGGAGATTTGGATTTAAAGAAATATTTCTCCAGGGACTGAATTGTAAATACTTAAAATCTCAATGATTATTGTGCAAATACCTAACACTTGAGGGATTATTTTGTAAATAACTAAAAGAAGAGTTAATGGAGAAATTAGAATAGAGAAGAAAAGATGGAGAAGAGGAGATGGAGAAGGAAGATGGAGAAGGGGAGATAGAGAAGGAAAGATGAAAAAGAGGAAATGGAGGAGGGAAGATGGAGATGAAGAATAGTTAATAGATAAATTAGAATGGGAGCTAGATGAGTGAGCTATAAAAAGAGGAAGAAGGGAGATTGGAGGAGAGTATTTTTTGGAGAGAAAATTTTGAATATTTTAGAGGGTTTTGGGAGATTGAAGAAAAATTAGAGAGAAAGAAAAAAATAAAAAGAGAGAGAGAATTCTTTTTCAAAAGAGAATCTTGAAGATGATAGAAGTTTAAAGTTAGGTGTTACCATTACCAATTTCTCTACCGATCAACATAAGTCACGAGTTCATCCCCGTCGTTCGAGCCACAATCTTGATCCATAAGATAATACGAGATTCGAATTCGGTAATCAAATTCATCAAATCATGTAACAATCCTAACTATTAAAATCTTCAAGAATGTCTTTGCCTAAATGGATTGATTTAAATTTCGATTATGCCGTGTCATATTCATATGTTTTCATATCCACATGTCGTATTTGTATTGCAATTTTCTACATTTTTTGCTTAAAAGATCCGAATCCCAAATTACGGTAGGTTCTGTCTTCTACTTGCTAGTGTAAAGATCTCCTGTATTCTACCTCTTATATTTTGATTTCTTTATTATCAAACTCCAAAATTGGTGAGTGGATCCACCTACTGAAGTTTCTTTATTTACTGCTTTTTGTATTCTATTTTCTACAGTTTAATTTCTGTATTATTAAATCCCAGAATTAGTGAGCGGAGTTACTTGCTAGAGGTTCTTTATTTACTGCTTTCTGTATTCTATTTTCTACGGTTTAATTTTCATATTATCAAACCCCAGAATTGATGGGCCGAACCACCTTCTAGAGGTTCTTTATTTACTGCTTTCTATATTCTATTTTCTGCAGTTTAATTTTCGTATTATCAAACTCCAGAATCAGTAGGCCGAGCCACCTGTTAGAGTTCTTTATTTACTGCTTTCTGTATCTCTATTTTATGTATTTTGGTTTCTACATCATCGAATCCCAGAATTGGTAAGCCGAGCCACTTGCTAGAGGTTCTTTATTTACTGCTTTCTGTACTCTATTTTATGCATTTTGATTTCTACATTATCAAACCCAGAATCGGTAGGCCGAGCAACCTATTGGAGGTCGTAACATGGTATAAAATTCGTTAGCTCACTCCATCTTTCAGCTTCAGGAAATTTTTAATGCTTACCTTTATATACTGCTTTTTATATTGTATCTTTTAATATTGTGTTCATATTTAGAATATTTTGCATCATTGGTCTTATTTAATTCAAAAATACCAAAAAATGTCATTCATGTGCATTTCATATAGTATAGCTCATACATACTTTGTCACGCCACATATGTATTTGTATTGCGATTTTTTGTATTTTTTTATCTGAACCCTAGATCGCGGTAGGCTTTGCTTTCTACTTGGTGGTGTAAAGGTTTCATATATTCTGTTGACTGGTTTCGTGATACGCATGTTGTATTTGTACGTCTTCGAATCCACAGGTCGTATTCGTACGTCTTCGTATCCACATAATCATATTTGCATATCACGTACGTACATCGTATTCATATTGTCATTAATTCATGCATATTCATCAAAAAATTCAAAAGAAAAAAAATCTCAAAAATTAAGAAATGGACCATTTCGACTAGCCAATTCTATTTTGATGATTTTCCTTCCCGATCTTTTCAAAATGACGATTTTGCCATTTATAGGAAAATTATCTTGAAAAATTCCAGAAAATTCAGAAAAATTCCAAAAACTAGGAAATGGACCATTTCGACTGGCCAATCCTATTTTTGATGATTTATTCGCGTATTGTGTCCACATGTCCGCGTTCGTATGTCACATCCGCATGTTTGCGTTCGCATGTAGTATTTATATATCCACGTTCCTATGTCGTATTTGCAGGTACACGTTTGCATGTAACGTACGTTCACGTTTGCATGTCATATTTGTATAGCCATACTCGCATATTCATGATTGCATGTCTGCGTTCGCATGTATACGTTCGCGTATCTATATTTGCATATTCACGTTTTGTTTATCCATGCACCAATTACCATCCATGCATTCCATCTAAAAAGTGAAAAAAAAAAAAGAGACAAAACATCTCACTAGAACCTGAGGAGTACCAAGCCTGAATTGCCAAATTAGGATATCCATGGAATTAAGGTACTGAAAAGGCATTAGTTTTAATTAATTAGTGTAATCAAGTCCCCGAACTCATAATCTCTAGTTCGAAGAAGTAATTTAGTTTTCCCGTTAATTTACTTAGGTTTCTAATCGACCTACCAAAAAATGATTAGTGGCGACTCCAAATTCTAAAATCATTTGAACAAAAAAAAACCAAAATTGCGATTCGGTAGTGCTTGGGAGAGTCCGTATTAGGTTAGTCAATCTAATTAAGCTGATAATCCGTTAATCTGGAATTTTCTACTGATCGAAATTTTTAAGGTCGCGACAATGATTTGTAAAGGATTCTTTTTCCTAATTTGTAAAGACTTCACTTATAGAAGAAGTTCGTCAGATTGTATATCTATGTGTTTGTACATACTTGATTAAATTAAAAAAAAAAAAAAGAAAGAGGGTGAGGTGTTTGACCAACAACGTAGGTTTATTGCCGAATCTCGTTAAGTTGTTTGTTTGTTTTTTAATCTACTTTTAACAAGATCGTATTCACCTCCCACCTCTCAAGATTGCTTTTTCATCCACTACAAACACCCACCCAATGCCATACCCTAATCAGCACAAGACTCACTCTCACTCACTCTCTCTCACTCACTCTCTCTCTCTCTCTCTCTCTCTCTCTCTCTCTCTCTCTCTCTCTCTCTCTCTCTATCTATCTATCTATGGCCAAGAGGTTTGAGTCACCTAACATCGTCCTCAATCACAATCGGATTAGTCTCTTTCTGCGACCGGTCATGTATGTGAGTCCGTCTGAGCTCTCTACCTTCATTGGTCCTCTCCACCACCATCGCCTCGGATTTGGTTGAACGCTCCACCATCATCATCCTTGCTATCTCCAATGCTTACCTCACCTCAAATCTGGTTGGGCTGTTTCTAGGGTTGCAAATGCAACTTAGTAATTTTGAATTCACGCAACACATAGATACTTGACCGGTATTTACAAGTAATTGTGCTAATAAATAGATAATATAGAGTACATAACCTTTACAAGGGAGACGTTACCTTTTTCGACTATTGACATTTTTTATTTTTAATGTACCGAAAGTGAAAACTCATCACAGAAGGGAAACAACTATAAGACGAATTAATTTGGGTAAGGTGTGTCAATTTGAGATTCTTTGTAAAATGAAAACTAATTTTGTTAAATGTGTCATAGGTATGAAATTTAGGCTTTTTGGGGTACAAAAAAGTACAGTTTCGAATAATGGTGGTGAAATTCAAGATGAAATCATAGCTTGACCAAATCTTGGTACAGCATTGTATATTGTTGTACCATATTGAATGAAACTTAAATAACTAAATTTCGGAATTCACGCAACATGCGGATCTTTCATCGGTGCTTACAAGTAATTGTGCTAATAAAGAGACGGGCGGAAAGAACGAGGCCCTTATTTTTCGACTATGGACATCCCTTATTTTTAATGTGCCGAAAGCAAAGACTTTTCTTGACTCATCAAAGCAAAATTGGAAGGAAAAAGATTTCAAAATAAGACAGACGTGGAAAGAACGGAAAAATTCATGAAATTGCAGCCACTGATGAGCTTATCTGACACTCTTCAGGCTGAGTCCTGCGGCTGCATTCTTCAGATCACTCCGCGAGGCGTGTTCGATGGAATGCGTCATGTTTTTGAACGAGAAGGACGATTCCGTGCTGCATTTGAGACAAATCAAACGCATCAAGACTCCAAACATATGAACAGAAGCATAATTACATATTTGTCCGTTAGTCCACTGTTTCGACACTACCTCGACTCCTCCTTATCGATTGTGATGGTGTCGAACGGCACATCCTCGTAACTGAACACTTCCGCGCCATAATTCATTAGAAGTTCTGGTAATGTAGCCGGGTTCGGCTGAGCTCCCATGAAGTGATTAGGGTTCTCGTGCTCGTGATTATAAGGTTGTTGAGACGTTATTGATTGTTTCGTGTTTTCTCCGAAAATGTCGGGAAAGATTGTTGGGTCGGGATTGCATCTGCCCCCACGTTCCCTAACAGTAGTTCGGCTGGAGGAGGATAGTGAGAAGGTGAGGCAGAGGCCGAGATTTGGTCTCGGATCATGGCGACCTGCGCGTGGAGGTGTTGGAGCTGCTCGGTCATCTGGTGCATTTGACAGAGTAGGCGGCGGATGTACCAACAGCAACCGTGGACTGGGTACTGCGCGCGCATGTTGGACTCAAAGATGACCGACTGCATGGCCTCCTGCTTGAGATCCGGCGGGGCCTGCTTGAGGATCTTGGTGATGTTGCTCACGCCGAAGAGGCGGTGCGCGTTCTGGAACATCTTCGGCTGGGTGGCCGGGAAGTAGGGGGCCAGAGGGCAGTCCTTGTGGCACTTCCTCCTCTGGAACTTGCAGACCGCGCACGCCTGGCTCGTCCCTCCTTTGATCTTCATGCTTCATTGGGGCTCATCCCTGTCCGACAGAGGGAGTGATGAGGGGGTGGAGAAATGGATCTTGAGGGGATTTTGAAGACTGTTAGAGATGAGGACTTCATCAGAGATCTTAGCATTTCAAAACCGTAGATCGTTGGAGTATTTTATCGAAGACTGGTAAACATTTTGAATCCTATTAAAGTGGGAGATCTTTTTGAAATTGGAATCATCCATTTTCGAGTACGTAAGCGATTGCACAGGAAAGGGATGAGTTTAAGGTTTTTTTTTTTTTTTTTTTTGATCTGATCCTATTCTATTCTATTTTACTGGTATGTAAGTGCGCATATTATGAAATCCTACTTCCTCCTCACGCGTCCCCACCTTAACTCTCTTTTGAAGTGGGGATTCGAACGCCCCATCTCTCCCTTCCTAAGTGAGTTTATATTAAGTCGTTCCTTGTAGACCCTGCCTTGCATTTTTTTTAAAATATTTACTCATTCAATTTTCATTTCTGTAAAACAATTTAGAATGCACAAACAATTTTTACAATTTTAAATCAAAGAAAACTTAAGAGGGATAATGCTCATTATAATATTATTGCGTTTGAATTTTTTTTTTTTTGGGTAATGTATTGCGTTTGAAATTTTATCCTATTTATTTGAATAAAACAAACCTGAAAGTCAGATAAAATAAAAAGAATCATTAGTAAATCATTTACAATTTTTTTTGGTCGAAAAGTTATTTAAGATTTCGAATGTAGGTTAGATCGACTTATGAGCAGTTACCTAATAAATCTCTGAGCAGCTCTAGGATAATAACACACATCCCTCCATCTCTTAGCATATTGTCCCTTTTCACCTGGGCAATTTACAAAAAATAAAAAATCACAAACCCATTATAATTATGTCAATTTAGTCTAAATCATTTGCATTTGTGACACTTTAATCTTTTCGGCCAACTTTGGATGCTGACGTGGACACCAACTGGCACTGATGTGGATGCTGGTGAAGATGTGAACCATTTTAAATAATTTTTTACTAATATTTCTATTTATTTTTCTTTTCTTTCTATTTCTTTTTGTTTTCTTATCTCCTTCCTCTAGCCTGTCACCACTAGAGCCTACGAGGGCAAGGTTGGTCAAGCCCAGGGCAAGCCTCCCCACCTTCATTGGGTGAGGTCAGCCTCGGCTTGGGCTCGATTGACCTTGCCCTTGCTGACTCTGGCAGCAATCGGCCAAAAGAAGGGGAGAAGAAAACAAAAAGAAAAAGAAAGAAAAGAAAAAAGATTAAAAATTAGCACCAGTCCACGTCAGTGTCGCCAGCTAAAGTTGATCGAAAGGATTGAAGTCCCATAAATACAAAAGTTTAGGACTAAATTGGCATAAAAAAATATTTGAAAACGAATTGGTATAATGGTAATAGGTTTACGATTTTTTTTTTTATATTTTCCCTTCTTATCTATAGGCAAAAGGCCTGGATCTTTATCTCGATGACAACAACATGCATTAAACTAATCCTAATGCAAGCATTGAGGTGTTATAACTACAAAGGCAACTTTTAAAGTACACGAGAATGGCATTGCGGTCGTTACAAAAATGCGACTTTTAAAAATGTCGACACGATACAATTCCACCGTTACGAGGAAGCTGCGATATCCTCTTAAGGTTTTTGCACGGCTTTCGACTAGGAAGAGGTTTCCTCGTTGCATCTTTCCACACGGTGCAAACTAGAGAAATCGTTTTTTAGGGGCATTGATGTGTTCAAATCAAATTGCAATACAACTGCACCACATCTTTCTAATAAATTTCGGAAAGCACCTCTGGCTTTTGAGTGAGACGGCAATTTGAATTCCAAGAAAGAAAATCGATTAAATGCACCATTGCTCTTGATCCGAAGCAACGTTTTCAAAATGTATCTAGTTATAAAACTCTTCACCCGCCCCAGGAAGACGCGATAAAGAATATAGTTGTATAAGATATATTGGCGTGTGGTGTTTGCGGCTGAACCTTAACTGTGGGATTAATTTTGTACGAGGCTGGCATACCAATAAAGTCAAAAAACGAAACGCATACGAGCCATCAAATCTCAAACTATATCAATTGCGGCCCGCTGATCATAATTTTTTTTTCGTGACACCAAAAATTCCAAACTTGTATTTGTATGACACATTTACCATCCGTCAACGAGCACCGTTAAAAGTTTGCTCGCATGGACGAAGGAAGGCAAACAATGTCTACGCGGCATCCACGTGACTTATGTGAAATAAAAACCACTTCGTTTTAGATGAAAAAGCATCCGATGAAACCTTGATGGATGCTATATACGTCGATATAAGTTTGGAGTTTTTGATATCGCAATAAAAGTTCAAAGTAAATGTGTTACTGATAGGTATATTTTGGCATTTTTGATATCATGAAAGAAAGTCCAGGGCATATATATGACAGTAGACGTAATTTGAGGTTTTTTTCGTGGCTTTTTCCAAAGAAAAATACATATCCTTAACAACTTGTCAAAACGAAAGTGAGAAATATGGCTTGTCCACTCCCAGTGTCCACAAGAGATCTATTTTAAAAGGTGAGAAAAGATCAAATAGAAATAGATTGATTTGAACCCTCGATTACTCATACACCAATGCGATTTCTGAGTAAATCACACCCTAATAGCGTTCCAAATTTTATCCTAAACCTCCACACTGGCAGCATTCCTCGATAGCATACAAGGGAATATGTCGGAATAACTTTTAAAGAAATGATTATGTGACGATCCTTAATTTATTGCGGTACATCTTATTTGAGTCACAAAAAAATAAATGACGAAAAATTAGAAATTCACGTGGAGTCTGCTCCTTCGAGAATTTCTGCCCCACAACGCACTACTCCCGCAATCATGCAAATACTTGTTATGCAAGTAAAGTCGTAACCGATAACGCACTAAATCAAAAAGCAAATCCTAAAGGTGATTTACACGGAATGAAAAAGAACTCACTTATGAAAAAGCCGTTGGTAGGCCCGAAGGACAAAAAGGAAAGGGATGATTTTTGATTTTCTTGGCAAAAAAAAAACCTCTTTCCTTCGAACGTCGCCGGTTGCATCATATTACTCGTCAAAACAAAGGTGTGGTCCAATCCCCAATCCAATAAGGCGCCAAGCGACATGGAATCTCACTCATGTGCCCTCTCTAGACTCACTGTGCTAAAGTTATCATGGTTCGTCAACCCCGCTGTCTCGTTTGCGATTTAGCATGTTATTGCTCCAAGAGATTCGATCGCGTCCACCCACTCGATCCCACTTGCTTGTTTTTTTATTATATATAAAGAAAACGTAATTTCGATGGTGGGCATTCCTTAAAGAGGAATACAAATAGACAGATAAAATTGAAGACACTCTAATTTATAAAAAAAAGAAATTATCAAAACAATCATAAACCTATTCCCATTATGTCTATTCGGTGATAAATTTTTTTGTCAATTCAGTCCTAAACATTTTGCATTTGTGCTAATTTAGTCTATCTGACTGGCCAGCACTAACGTGGCAAAAATAATAATCTTTTTACTATTCTTTTCAATTTTTTTAAATTAATTTTATTTTTTTTTGTTCCTACTTTCCTTTTTGTTTGTGGGCGGTGAATTGACTGGGGAGGGTTGTCGGAGCTCGCTGACTAATGGGTGAGGGCAACCTTGCCAAGGCCTCGCTGGCAATCACGCATCGTGACTCTTGGTGACCCATAGCAAGGAGCAGCCGCATGCAAGGCTGCCCTCGCTTAGATTTGGACGAGGCCAGTGGCCAACAAGCTTCAGCAAACCCTTGCAATCCACAAACAAAGGAGAGTATGAAAAAAAAGTAAGTAACTAAAAAAATTAATTAAAAATCAATTTTTTAATAATAATTGATTTTTTAATTAATTTTTTTAGTTTACTTACTTTTTTTTCCTACTCTCCTTTCTGTTTGTGGCTTGCAAGGGTTTGCTGAAGCTTGTTGGCCACTGGCCTCGTCCAATCTAAGCGAGGGCAGCCTTGCATGCGGCTGCTCCTTGCTATGGGTCACCAAGAGTCACGATGCGTGATTGCCAGCGAGGCCTTGGCAAGGTTGCCCTCACCCATTAGTCAGCGAGCTCCGACAACCCTCCCCAGTCAATTCACCGCCCACAAACAAAAAGGAAAGTAGGAACAAAAAAAAATAAAATTAATTTAAAAAATTGAAAAGAATAGTAAAAAGATTATTATTTTTGCCACGTTAGTGCTGGCCAGTCAGATAGACTAAATTAGCACAAATGCAAAATGTTTAGGACTGAATTGACAAAAAAATTTATCACCGAATAGACATAATGGGAATAGGTTTATGATTGTTTTGATAATTTCTTTTTTTTTTAAATTAGAGTGTCTTCAATTTTATCTGTCTATTTGTATTCCTCTTTAAGGAATGCCCACCATCGAAATTACGGTTTTCTTTATATATAATAAAAAAACAAGCAAGTGGGATCGAGTGGGTGGACGCGATCGAATCTCTTGGAGCAATAACATGCTAAATCGCAAACGAGACAGCGGGGTTGACGAACCATGATAACTTTAGCACAGTGAGTCTAGAGAGGGCAACATGAGTGAGATTCCATGTCGCTTGGCGCCTTATTGGATTGGGGATTGGACCACACCTTTGTTTTGACGAGTAATATGATGCAACCGGCGACGTTCGAAGGAAAGAGGTTTTTTTTTTGCCAAGAAAATCAAAAATCAATCCCTTTCCTTTTTGTCCTTCGGGCCTACCACGGCTTTTTCATAAGTGAGTTCTTTTTCATTCCGTGTAAATCACCTTTAGGATTTGCTTTTTGATTTAGTGCGTTATCGGTTACGACTTTACTTGCATAACAAGTATTTGCATGATTGCGGAGTAGTGCGTTGTGGGGCAGAAATTCTCGAAGGAGCAGACTCCACGTGAATTTCTAATTTTTCGTCATTTATTTTTTTGTGACTCAAATAAGATGTACCCGCAATAAATTAAGGATCGTCACATAATCATTTCTTTAAAAGTTATTCCGACATATTCCCTTGTATGCTATCGAGGAATGCTGCCAGTGTGGAGGTTTAGGATAAAATTTGGAACGCTATTAGGGTGTGATTACTCAGAAATCGCATTGGTGTATGAGTAATCGAGGGTTCAAATCAATCTATTTCTATTTGATCTTTTCTCACCTTTTAAAATAGATCTCTTGTGGACACTGGAGTGGACAAGCCATATTTCTCACTTTCGTTTTGACAAGTTGTTAAGGATATGTATTTTTCTTTGGAAAAAGCCACGAAAAAAACCTCAAATTACGTCTACTGTCATATATATGCCCTGGACTTTTTCTTTCATGATATCAAAAATGCCAAAATATACCTATCAGTAACACATTTACTTTGAACTTTTTATTGCGATATCAAAAACTCCAAACTTATATCGACGTATATAGCATCCATCAAGGTTTCATCGGATGCTTTTTTCATCTAAAACGAAGTGGTTTTTATTTCACATAAGTCACGTGGATGCCGCGTAGACATTGTTTGCCTTCCTTCGTCCATGCGAGCAAACTTTTAACGGTGCTCGTTGACGGATGGTAAATGTGTCATACAAATACAAGTTTGGAATTTTTGGTGTCACGAAAAAAAAATTATGATCAGCGGGCCGCAATTGATATAGTTTGAGATTTGATGGCTCGTATGCGTTTCGTTTTTTGACTTTATTTGGTATGCCAGCCTCGTACAAAATTAATCCCACAGTTAAGGTTCAGCCGCAAACACCACACGCCAATATATCTTATACAACTATATTCTTTATCGCGTCTTCCTGGGCGGGTGAAGAGTTTTATAACTAGATACATTTTGAAAACGTTGCTTCGGATCAAGAGCAATGGTGCATTTAATCGATTTCTTTCTTGGAATTCAAATTGCCGTCTCACTCAAAAGCCAGAGGTGCTTTCCGAAATTTATTAGAAAGATGTGGTGCAGTTGTATTGCAATTTGATTTGAACACATCAATGCCCCTAAAAAACGATTTCTTAGTTTGCACCGTGTGGAAAGATGCAACGAGGAAACCTCTTCCTAGTCGAAAGCCGTGCAAAAACCTTAAGAGGATATCGCAGCTTCCTCGTAACGGTGGAATTGTACTCGTGTCGACATTTTTAAAAGTCGCATTTTTGTAACGACCGCAATGCCATTCTCGTGTACTTTAAAAGTTGCCTTTGTAGTTATAACAACCTCAATGCTTGCATTAGGATTAGTTTAATGCATGTTGTTGTCATCGAGATAAAGATCCAGCCTTTTGCCTATAGATAAGAAGGGGAAAATTATAAAAAAAAAATCGTAAACCTATTACCATTATACCAATTCGTTTTCAAATATTTTTTTATGCCAATTTAGTCCTAAACTTTTGTATTTATGGGACTTCAATCCTTTCGATCAACTTTAGCTGGCCGACACTGACGTGGACTGGTGCTAATTTTTAATCTTTTTTCTTTTCTTTCTTTTTCTTTTTGTTTTCTTCTCCCCTTCCTTTGGCGATTGCTGCCAGAGTCAGCAAGGGCAAGGTCAATCGAGCCCAAGCCGAGGCTGACCTCACCCAATGAAGGTGGGGAGGCTTGCCCTGGGCTTGACCAACCTTGCCCTCGTAGGCTCTAGTGGTGACAGGCTAGAGGAAGGAGATAAGAAAACAAAAAGAAATAGAAAGAAAAGAAAAAATAAATAGAAACATTAGTAAAAAATTATTTAAAATGGTTCACATCTTCACCAGCATCCACATCAGTGCCAGTTGGTGTCCACGTCAGCATCCAAAGTTGGCCGAAAAGATTAAAGTGTCACAAATGCAAATGATTTAGACTAAATTGACATAATTATAATGGGTTTGTGATTTTTTATTTTTTGTAAATTGCCCAGGTGAAAAGGGACAATATGCTAAGAGATGGAGGGATGTGTGTTATTATCCTAGAGCTGCTCAGAGATTTATTAGGTAACTGCTCATAAGTCGATCTAACCTACATTCGAAATCTTAAATAACTTTTCGACCAAAAAAAATTGTAAATGATTTACTAATGATTCTTTTTATTTTATCTGACTTTCAGGTTTGTTTTATTCAAATAAATAGGATAAAATTTCAAACGCAATACATTACCCAAAAAAAAAAATTCAAACGCAATAATATTATAATGAGCATTATCCCTCTTAAGTTTTCTTTGATTTAAAATTGTAAAAATTGTTTGTGCATTCTAAATTGTTTTACAGAAATGAAAATTGAATGAGTAAATATTTAAAAAAAATGCAAGGCAGGGTCTACAAGGAACGACTTAATATAAACTCACTTAGGAAGGGAGAGATGGGGCGTTCGAATCCCCACTTCAAGAGAGAGTTAAGGTGGGGACGCGTGAGGAGGAAGTAGGATTTCATAATATGCGCACTTACATACCAGTAAAATAGAATAGAATAGGATCAGATCAAAAAAAAAAAAAAAAAAAAACCTTAAACTCATCCCTTTCCTGTGCAATCGCTTACGTACTCGAAAATGGATGATTTCAATTTCAAAAAGATCTCCCACTTTAATAGGATTCAAAATGTTTACCAGTCTTCGATAAAATACTCCAACGATCTACGGTTTTGAAATGCTAAGATCTCTGATGAAGTCCTCATCTCTAACAGTCTTCAAAATCCCCTCAAGATCCATTTCTCCACCCCCTCATCACTCCCTCTGTCGGACAGGGATGAGCCCCAATGAAGCATGAAGATCAAAGGAGGGACGAGCCAGGCGTGCGCGGTCTGCAAGTTCCAGAGGAGGAAGTGCCACAAGGACTGCCCTCTGGCCCCCTACTTCCCGGCCACCCAGCCGAAGATGTTCCAGAACGCGCACCGCCTCTTCGGCGTGAGCAACATCACCAAGATCCTCAAGCAGGCCCCGCCGGATCTCAAGCAGGAGGCCATGCAGTCGGTCATCTTTGAGTCCAACATGCGCGCGCAGTACCCAGTCCACGGTTGCTGTTGGTACATCCGCCGCCTACTCTGTCAAATGCACCAGATGACCGAGCAGCTCCAACACCTCCACGCGCAGGTCGCCATGATCCGAGACCAAATCTCGGCCTCTGCCTCACCTTCTCACTATCCTCCTCCAGCCGAACTACTGTTAGGGAACGTGGGGGCAGATGCAATCCCGACCCAACAATCTTTCCCTGACATTTTCGGAGAAAACACGAAACAATCAATAACGTCTCAACAACCTTATAATCACGAGCACGAGAACCCTAATCACTTCATGGGAGCTCAGCCGAACCCGGCTACATTACCAGAACTTCTAATGAATTATGGCGCGGAAGTGTTCAGTTACGAGGATGTGCCGTTCGACACCATCACAATCGATAAGGAGGAGTCGAGGTAGTGTCGAAACAGTGGACTAACGGACAAATATGTAATTATGCTTCTGTTCATATGTTTGGAGTCTTGATGCGTTTGATTTGTCTCAATGCAGCACGGAATCGTCCTTCTCGTTCAAAAACATGACGCATTCCATCGAACACGCCTCGCGGAGTGATCTGAAGAATGCAGCCGCAGGACTCAGCCTGAAGAGTGTCAGATAAGCTCATCAGTGGCTGCAATTTCATGAATTTTTCCGTTCTTTCCACGTCTGTCTTATTTTGAAATCTTTTTCCTTCCAATTTTGCTTTGATGAGTCAAGAAAAGTCTTTGCTTTCGGCACATTAAAAATAAGGGATGTTCATAGTCGAAAAATAAGGGCCTCGTTCTTTCCGCCCGTCTCTTTATTAGCACAATTACTTGTAAGCACCGATGAAAGATCCGCATGTTGCGTGAATTCCGAAATTTAGTTATTTAAGTTTCATTCAATATGGTACAACAATATACAATGCTGTACCAAGATTTGGTCAAGCTATGATTTCATCTTTGAATTTCACCACCATTATTCGAAATTGTACTTTTTTGTACCCCAAAAAGCCTAAATTTCATACCTATGACACATTTAACAAAATTAGTTTTCATTTTACATAGAATCTCAAATTGACACACCTTACCCAAGTTAATTCGTCTTATAGTTGTCTGCCTTCTGTGTTGAGTTTTCACTTTGGTACATTAAAAATAAAAAATGTCGATAGTCAAAAAAAGTAACGTCTCCCTTGTAAAGGTTATGTACTCTATATTATCTATTTATTAGCACAATTACTTGTAAATACCGGTCAAATATTTGTGTGTTGCGTGAATTCAAAATTACTAAGTTGCATTTGCAACCCTAGAAACAACCCAACCAGATTTGAGGTGAGGTAAGCATTGGAGATAGCGAGGATGATGATGGTGGAGCATTCAACCAGATCCAAGGCGATGGTGGTGGAGAGGAGTAATGAAGGTAGAGAGCTCTGACGGACTCACATACTCGACCGGTTGCAGAAAGAGACTAATCCGATTGTGATTGAGGACGATGTTAGGTGACTCAAACCTCTTGGCCATAGATAGATAGATAGAGAGATATAGAGAGAGAGAGAGTCTTGTGCTAAGTAGCGTATGGCATTGGATGGGTGTTTGTAGTGGATAAAAAAGAAATCTTGAGAGGTGGGGAGGTGAATACGATCTTGTTAAAAGTAGATAAAAAAACAAACAAACAACTTAACGAGATTCGGCAATAAGCCTACGTTGTTGGTCAAACACCTCACCCTCTTTTTTTTTTTTATTTAATCAAGTATGTATATATGCATAGATATACAATCTGACGGACTTCTTCTATAAGTGAAGTCTTTACAAATTAGGAAAAAGAATCCTTTACAAATCATTGTCGCGACCTTAAAAATTTCGATCGGTGAAAATTCCAGGTTAACGAATTATCAGGTTAATTAGATTGACTAACCTAATACAGACTCTCCCAAGCACTACCGAATCGCAACTTTTATTTTTTTTTTTCAAATGATTTTAGAATTTGGAGTCGCCACAAATCATTTTTTGGTAGGTCGATTAGAAACCTAAGTGATTAACGGGAGAACTAAATTACTTCTACGAACTAGAGATTATGGTTCGGGGACTTGGTTACACTAGTTAATTAAAACTGATGTCCTTTCGGTACCTTAATTTCATAGATATCATAATTTGGCAACTCAAGCTTGGTTTATCTAGTGAGATGTTTTCTCTCCTTTTTTTTCACTTTTTAAATAGAATGCATGGATGGTAATGGGTGCATGAATAAACAAAACGTGAATATGTAAATATAGACAAGCGAACGTATACATGCGAACGCGGACATGTAATCATGAATATGTGAGTATGAATATACAAATATGACATGCAAACGTGAACGTATGTTACATGCAAACGTGTACATGCAAATACGGCATACGAACGTGGATATACAAATACAGCATGCGAATGCAAACATGCGGATGCGACATACGAATATGGACATGCGGACACGACACTTGAATAAATCATCAAAAATAGGATTAGCCAGTTGAAATATCCTGTTTCCTAGTTTTTGGAATTTTTCTGAATTTTCTGGAATTTTTCAAGACAATTTTCCTATAAATGGCAAAATCGTCATTTTGAAAAGATCGGGAAGGAAAATCATCAAAATAGAATTGGCTAGTCGAAATGGTCCATTTCTTAATTTTTGAGATTTTTTTTCTTTTGAATTTTTTGATGAATATGCATGAATTAATGACAATATGAATACGATGTACGTACGTGATATGCAAATATGATTATGTGGATACGAAGACGTACGAATACGACCTGTGGATTCGAAGACGTACAAATACAACATGCGTATCACGAAACCAGTCAACAGAATATATGAAACCTTTACACCACCAAGTAGAAAGCAAAGCCTACCGCGATCTAGGGTTCAGATAAAAAAATACAAAAATCGCAATACAAATACATATGTGGCGTGACAAAGTATGTATGAGCTATACTATATGAAATGCACATGAATGACATTTTTTGGTATTTTTGAATTAAATAAGACCAATGATGCAAAATATTCTAAATATGAACACAATATTAAAAGATACAATATAAAAAGCAGTATATAAAGGTAAGCATTAAAAATTTCCTGAAGCTGAAAGATGGAGTGAGCTAACGAATTTTATACCATGTTACGACCTCCAATAGGTTGCTCGGCCTACCGATTCTGGGGTTTGATAATGTAGAAATCAAAATGCATAAAATAGAGTACAGAAAGCAGTAAATAAAGAACCTCTAGCAAGTGGCTCGGCTTACCAATTCTGGGATTCGATGATGTAGAAACCAAAATACATAAAATAGAATACAGAAAGCAGTAAATAAAGAACTCTAACAGGTGGCTCGGCCTACTGATTCTGGAGTTTGATAATACGAAAATTAAACTGCAGAAAATAGAATATAGAAAGCAGTAAATAAAGAACCTCTAGAAGGTGGTTCGGCCCATCAATTCTGGGGTTTGATAATATGAAAATTAAACCGTAGAAAATAGAATACAGAAAGCAGTAAATAAAGAACCTCTAGCAAGTAACTCCGCTCACTAATTCTGGGATTTAATAATACAGAAATTAAACTGTAGAAAATAGAATACAAAAAGCAGTAATAAAGAAACTTCAGTAGGTGGATCCACTCACCAATTTTGGAGTTTGATAATAAAGAAATCAAAATATAAGAGGTAGAATACAGGAGATCTTTACACTAGCAAGTAGAAGACAGAACCTACCGTAATTTGGGATTCGGATCTTTTAAGCAAAAAATGTAGAAAATTGCAATACAAATACGACATGTGGATATGAAAACATATGAATATGACACGGCATAATCGAAATTTAAATCAATCCATTTAGGCAAAGACATTCTTGAAGATTTTAATAGTTAGGATTGTTACATGATTTGATGAATTTGATTACCGAATTCGAATCTCGTATTATCTTATGGATCAAGATTGTGGCTCGAACGACGGGGATGAACTCGTGACTTATGTTGATCGGTAGAGAAATTGGTAATGGTAACACCTAACTTTAAACTTCTATCATCTTCAAGATTCTCTTTTGAAAAAGAATTCTCTCTCTCTTTTTATTTTTTTTCTTTCTCTCTAATTTTTCTTCAATCTCCCAAAACCCTCTAAAATATTCAAAATTTTCTCTCCAAAAAATACTCTCCTCCAATCTCCCTTCTTCCTCTTTTTATAGCTCACTCATCTAGCTCCCATTCTAATTTATCTATTAACTATTCTTCATCTCCATCTTCCCTCCTCCATTTCCTCTTTTTCATCTTTCCTTCTCTATCTCCCCTTCTCCATCTTCCCTTCTCCATCTCCTCTTCTCCATCTTTTCTTCTCTATTCTAATTTCTCCATTAACTCTTCTTTTAGTTATTTACAAAATAATCCCTCAAGTGTTAGGTATTTGCACAATAATCATTGAGATTTTAAGTATTTACAATTCAGTCCCTGGAGAAATATTTCTTTAAATCCAAATCTCCACACAATTTTCAACACATCTCCCCTATACTCTGTCGAAATTTCCTCATATCTAGTTCAATTGCTTATCAAATTTAAGCTCGTTTCTTATTGCTGAAAAAATGCAAAATTTAACTAAGTCGCTTTTACAAAATTGAGTCATTCTGGGTACAATTGGTCCAAGATGAAAATTTGGACTATTAGAGGACAATGTCACAACTCCTAAAAGTGAAAAATAAAAATAAAATGACTCAAATTGGATTTTTTTAAGCCTGATTCAAGATTACACTTGTGAATGAACACATGACCCCAAATTGTATTTTTTGAATTTATGATAGCCAACATGAAAAGGGATTTAAAAGAAAAATATTAACTATTTTTGTGTATTTTTTTGGCCTCAAATGTTATTATTCCCAAATTTTCAAATATTTTTGTATTTTTTGAAAAATATTAAAAATACGAAAAAAATAAAAATCACTTTTTGTTCAAAATTGGTTCTTTAGACTTGGCGAAGGATTCCAAAGTTGATTTTGTAATTTTTATGATTTTTTTAATTTTCTATTAATTTTTTAAAGAGAAAATGTAATTAAAAATCAAGTGTCAACAATCATGAGGAAAAATAAAATCCCTACAAATTAAGAAATTACAGCTCACGACAACATTTCTCCTGAAGTTAGCACGTAAATGTCTCGTATGCCCAACTTGTCCAGTGAGCTATAGAACGCCTTGCTTGAAATAGCTTTTGTCAAGATATCTGCTAATTGGTCTTCGAATTTTACGAATGGAAACTGAATCACTTTGGAATCCAAGTTCTACTTAATGAAGTGATGATCCACCTTAACATGTTTGGTGCAATCGTGTTGGATAGAATTGTGAAAGATATCAATAACTGCTTTGTCATCACAAAACAACTCCATTTTAGACATATGAGCAAAATCGAGTTTTGTCATAAGTTTTCGAAGTCATAGGAGTTCGCACAACCCCTTAGTCATATTTCTAAATTCTGCCTCCACACTTGCGAGAACTACCATTTTTTTTCTTTTAACTCATCCGAGTAACCAATTCCCCCCACGAAAATAAAGTACCTCGAAGTTGATCTTTTGTCTAACACACTTCCAGCCCAGTTTGAATTAGTAAAACTTTCGATCTTAAGATGCCCACTCTTCTGAAATTGAAGCCCTCTCCCTAGAGCTCCCTTTAATACTGAATGATTCACATTACACCATCCATATAATCTTCATAATGAGTGTGCATAAACTCACTTACAACACTCACTGCACAAGCAATATTAGGACGTGTATGCAACAAATAAATCAGTTTGGCAAGTAACCTTTGATATCTTTCTTTATTTGAAAGCATCGGAACAGAATACTCTCCAAGTCTGTGATTCTGAGCAATTGGTGTGTCTGCAGTTTTTGCAATCTAGCATTCCTACTTTGGCCAACAATCCAAAATATACTTCCTCTGGATAGAAAAGTACCTCTCTTAGATCTTGCTACTTCTATCCCCAAGAAGTACTTGAGTCCTCAAAGATTTTTCATCTTGAACTCCGTTGAGGGCTTCTACTGTAATTTCGCATTTTCTCCTAATCATCTCATGAGATAATCATATCATCTTCATAAATAATCAGCATAGTTATCTTTGCTCGACTTCGCCTCAAGAAGAAAGTGTGATCAGAAGTACTCTAAACATACCCATAAATCATCCAAACCAAGCTCAAGGAGGCTGTTTTAATTCATATAATAATCGCTCTAACTTACAAACTAGTCCTGGTTGTGAACAAGGACTATAACCCGATGGAATATCTATATAGATATCCTCC
>JAGVVM010006067.1:0-17809 GCA_019149425.1 Psidium friedrichsthalianum
TTTCATTCAAGACCTTCGAATCTGCTCTTTACGATAATTCGAACGGCGGAGATGGTACTGTTAATGGGATGAAGACCTTTGATACAATGTGACTCCTAATTTCTGTCTTTCCATACATGATACAAACAAGTATTCCCTCCAAACTTAACAAGAAGAGAAGTTTCTGCGAATCGTTCCTCTGATCCAGCCGCAGCATCAACCGGTCCAGCCCAACCTGCCCGATTTCCCATAGACCTTCTCACAAGGTAAAGCTTTAGCACCTCAAACCAGATTTGAGAAGAAAACCGGCACTCGAAAAGCAAATGTGACCTCAATCTAGGACGTGTATTACACGACCGACACCGAGAATTTGCGATGGCAGAGCACTTGCTCAATCGTATCAAAATGGAGTGAGTCTCTTCAGTATTGGCAAACAAGATATAGAGCAAGATTTAAGGCCAAACTGAGGAAGACCCAGAAAAGCTGATGCCAAGAGGCTGCCACACCCCTCCATTCCCGACCGCATTCCGAGCTTTCTCAGCTTGTAACAAGATTTGAAACAAACCCATTTGAGGAAGCTGTACAAATCACCATTTGAGGAAGCTGGACAAACAAACCCATTCCGAGCTTTCTCAGCTTGTAAACAAGATTTGAAACAAACCCATTTGAGGAAGCTGTACAAATCACCATTTGAGGAAGCTGGACAAACAAACCCATTCCGAGCTTTCTCAGCTTGTAAACAAGATTTGAAACAAACCCATTTGAGGAAGCTGTACAAATCACCATATCAGACCGAGTGGTGTCAGGTTGAATGACCCCCACGAGTTGCTGATTGAATAGCAACCAACTCCTCTGATCTTGCTATTGGCCGTCTTCCGTTCACCTCCTTCCATAACATCAGCCTCAGCTAGAGGTGTCAAATGGATAGATCGAGTCGAATTTAGATCGAGTTGAATATGGTTCGACCCATATTGACATTTCTGACCTGTTTTGATCCATATTTAATGATTCATATCCGGCCCGACCCTCAACTGACCCATACTACCAAAACACATTAATATTCTAGAAAAACATATACAACTTATCTAACTTATTATAAGCTATTCACATGTATCTGTTATCTCGATAAAAACTTCACAATAAATAAAAAAAGAAAATTAAACAATATAAAAATTAGTAAATAAAATAAATATATATATATTACTAAAATACTTTCATGCAATAAAAATCTAATGAAATTTTTTTCATATATTTTTAATTTTTTAAAAATATATTTTATTTAAATTTTATTTAAAATTTTTAAAAAAAAGTATTTTTATTTTATTTTATTTTGTTTTTTCTTTTTTCTTTCTTTTTTCTCCAATGATCGTTGGCAACAGACGGCGGCGAGAGAGCAAGGGTGACTAGCGGTGGTGGTGGTGGTGGTGGTTGGCAGCCCATGACCCAACCTAAGTACAACGATGACTTAACCTTTTGAAAGGGTCGAACTCAAGTTTTTACCCATCAGATTTAGCTTCAATTTTTTATATCTATTTTTACTGGGCCCTCTAAAAGGTAAAAACCCATATAAAACCTATTTATACAAAATATGGGACAAAAATGGATCATGGATCCATGTTGACACCTCTAGCCACAACTGCAATGACAGGAACGTGGGCAAAAGGATTAGATTATTAGTTTGGCTTTCTTTTTAAATTTTTGTTTGGACTATTATTTAATGAAAGCTCCCCAAAACCTTTAAAAGTTAACAATCACATATTATTTTAAAAAAATCAAAATAATTTGTTCTATTTTAAATCTTTTAAAGGAAATTGGAAATTCGAAAAATGTAATTTTGTATAATGGATGCAAAAGTGATTGCGTAAAACTTCGTGAAAATTCCAAAAAAGGGCCCGAAGTCCTCTCAGATTCTCAAATAAGGGTCCCAAATGAACCTTATTTCAAATAAAGGCCTAAAGTGGCATAATATGTTTCGAATAAGGGCCTGAAGTAGCTATAGAGTTTCAAAAAAGGGTCTCGCCTAAAGGGCATTTTCGTCATTTCCCGTTTTGATTGTTTATGTATTTTTTGCTTTTTTGTTTTTCAAAATAAAAAAATAAAAACTTGCAACATACACAAGCGTGTCTTTTTTTCCTTAATTTTTAAAAAATAAAAAAGAAAAGTCTAATAAAAAAATAAATAAGAAAAAAGACGAAAATGCCCTTGAAATCAGGCCCTTTTTTGAAATTTTATAGCTACTTCAAGCTTTTATTTGAAACAACATTCATTTTAGATCTTTATTTGAGAAAACGAGAGCACTTCAAGCTCTTATTTGAAATAAAGTTCACTTGAGGCCATTATTTGAGAATCTGAGAGGACCTCGAGTCTTTTTTTTTTTCTGAAATTTTCCCTAAAACTTCTTGCAATTCAATTTCTTTCCCATCTTTCTTCTTTTATGTTTGAAAGAGTGGAGGGAAAAATTGAAAATTTCAAACTAGCATTCATTGTCAATAGACATACAGCTTGTTAGTAAAGAAATCGAGAGTGAAGACACTAGTATCATAAATGCGTAGTTTGACTCCCGCTCTTTACAGAGAGGCAGAGTAAAAATTAAAGAGATTAGAGTTAGAAATAACACACACACACACACATATATATATATATAAGAATGTTATTTGCAATATACTTATTCCAAATTACTTTTACATATTTAACCTAACTCAATTTTCTTTTCATGAAAAATCGTGAAATGTCCGAATCTATCTAAATTGACTTATTCCAAGTTACGTGTCCATGGGTACTATTTGGGATTTTTTTATTCACGAGATAAAAATTAATGTGGGCCATATGCTTGGATATTAATTTGAAATTTTTTTTTGGTATTAACTCAAAATTAAAATACCGAACCACGAATTCGCTCAAACAATCATCATCATCATGATTGTCATTATTATTAAAGAAAAATAGAGAAATCTAGAAAATAGACAGGTGACCATAACCGATGAAACTCAACGGTTACCACTTACCAGTAAACCAAAAGCCACGTAATCATCTTCTTCTCCTCCCTCCTCTATCGCAGCAGAAGATAAAGCAAGCAATCCTCCACAGCTCCACCGTCTTCTTCCACCTCTCCTCCGTGGTCGTCTCAATCTTCCTCGCCAGTCGAAGAAGCTCGAAGAGCTCCTCTTGGGCTCAAGAGCATGTGCGTCCCCCGCCGCTGTTAGCTCCAACCCGCGGGGATTCAGCAACGAGAAGGGGAACCAAGCGTCTCAAATGCTGAGCTTGCATCCCCCTCAGTACCGATTCTCTCTTCCCGTCGCGTTCTTCGGCTCTGGCCGTGCTCAACCTCTCTCGTGGCCGGGTTCGAACCGGCAAGTCGGATGCGATTCGGTGCTGAATCACCGGTGCAGAAGCCATGGCTTGCGAAGGAAGGCTGCGAGAGTGAGAAGCGTGGGGAAGGAGGAGGCCGAGCTGCGTACTTCCTCCGTCGCGGAAGAGGAGGAGGAGAAGAGGGATGAGTATGGGGATGTCGATCCTCAGGACCTGGAGTACGTGCGGCAGATTCAGAGAGTGAGCTCTTTGCTTATCGTGATTTCTCTGTGTTTAGGTTATCGCTGCTGTTTTTCTTTGTCCGCGATGATGGACTCGCCTTGTCTGTACTCTCGGCTTGTAGGTATTGGAGCTTCTGAAGAAAAATAGAGACATGATCTTCAGTGAGGTTATTGCCTTCTTCCTGCTGCTTTTGCCTGGTTTGGTGCTGTTTTCTTGTCGCCTGCTTCGCTCTGGTTCGAAATGGAGTAGAATTTCGTTCTCTAGCCTGAGCTCTAAAGTTTAACTATTGCAATTTTTCGGTTCTTTGTAGGTCAAGCTGACGATTATGATCGAGGATCCGAGGGAAGTTGAACGAAGGAGACTCCTTGGGATTGAAGACGCTGACGCCCCTACTAGAGACGATTTAGTCGAAGCTCTAGAGGAAGTATGTCTTCCAGTCTGAGGCCTTTATTTGTGGAGTCATATGTTTGAGGTTAGCTCCGAGAATTTTAGGAATATGCTACATGCGTTGCTCTCAGGCCTTAATTCAGTGTTTCACTGGCTTTTCTGGTGATTTATGATTAATATTAACCAAGGGAGGCATTAGCTATATGTTATATCCTTCTAGAGCAATGATTTAGGCAGTAATGGTGTTTCCGCGGAGCAATTCTACAAATTTGTAAGTAAAGTGTTTAGAAAGTTACCAAGGAATAATGGCGCATTTGAAATATTACCATCACCAGCTAAAATTTACCGAAACTTGTGATTTCAACTCACTGATTTTCAGAATACTTGTGATGATTTGGCCAAACATTATGGGAACCCAATAGAAAGTTCAATGTCCTAAGGACTTGTACTTTCAAAAAGGGGAATGAGATAAAAGAGGGGATGTTCCAGTTTAGCATCTACTGTGGAATTAATGGAGTTTAGTTTATTACATATGGGAAGCAGTAGGTTTCTATAGGTATCTCAAAAGTGGGGATGATCTGTCAATTGCCCTTGCAGCTGACATTTTTCAGAGCAAATATCTAGAAAGTTGTGCTAAGTGAAGGGGACCGAAGTTAAACCGTTGTGTCTCACTGAATGGTCAAAACTATCTAGGATTGACATAAGGATGTAATGTACGAGGACTATAGGTCTTCTTTTGTCTGCTCACTTAATGGTTAATGATATCTAGGATTATCGTGTGGACATATGATGACAGCCTAAACCTTGCTCTTTTTAAGTTTGGTTATTAGCTTTTTGAAACTACAGTGACTGAAATCTGAAGATGGCCATGGTGCCGCAATTGGTACAATTAGCTTTCTATTTTCAAATTATTGGTGATGATGGGAAAATAATTTTCCCTTTGGCAAGCCAAATAACGCATATTGCTTGGAGCACTTTCTCAAGTAGTTTGCCTTCATAGACTCCTGAGTTTAGTTATTGCTTTTGAAAACATCATGAATCTTCTGCAGAAAGATGATGGGAGGTTTCAATCTTGACCTGAAGAATTGCATTCACTCTCTCTCAAATTGATTGGGATTACTATGATTTTCACATGTAAGATTTAGCCATGACAAGAAAAAGATTACTGAGTACAAAGAAGAAAAGCTAATACCAAATTCTAACTATTAAAAACTTCTGCTGTTCTTCCGGACCTCTCTTTTCCATTATTTTGTACTTCACTCAGAACCAGAGCATGCTCAAGGTAGAGTACAGCTTGATAAATCATACTTCTTCTTCTTTTCTTGCATGCGAAGTATTACCCACAGAAGTACCAAGGGTGTAGAGGCCTATTTGTAAGATTTCCAAATCAACACTCTGTAGCCCAAGAACATGAACACCGATTGCCTGAATAGAGCACCAAAAGAACTTAAAAGCAGACACACCAGGGGAATTAGAAAATTGTATTGCTACACCTCATTTAAGGTTATTGTCTAATGCTTCTGAATCTGTTCTGCTAGTCAATCAAATGTCTCTATATGAATAAGCTGCTCTTCTCTTGTCTCCGAATTTGTAATTTTCTACATGATGGCTCAGTGTCATGCTGCCACATTGGCGTAAGAAATTCCTTGATGTTATTTATAATACAGTTCTAATTGTAGGTCAATGAAGGAAAGGTCCCAGAAAATCGTCCTGCTCTTAAAATGCTTGCGGAGGAGATGCTTCAGTGGCCTAACTTGGAGGTACAGTTTAAAATCTATTTACTTTTGTAATCCTGCTGATCCACAAGGCCACAATCGTGTTAGGTTTTATCATGAGATATTTAATCAATGTGGATCATCGTCATGAGCTGTCTTTTGAGATGGTTATCTGTGTATTTCTGCTTGTTCATCTGTCTAAGTGAAGGTAGCTTCCCTTTTCCATTTTGCTAATGGTGAAGTATATCTGAAGTAGCTGACTGCATTCGGTCTCCTATAGTGATCTATTTCCCTAAATGAGTGCACGTGACAATTCCTTTTCCTCACAAATTTTATCCATGTATGTTGTGCTTGTGTACTAGGAGGCGGCCCCCAAAAAGAAGCCAGGCAAATCACTATATGCAAAGGCCACAGACACTGGTATCAATCCAGAAGTGGCTGCCAAGAGACTGAATGTTGACTGGGATTCAGCTGCTGAAATTGAAGAGGCTGATAACAGTGATGAGACAGAAGTGCCTTCAGCTGTGGTACGTCTCCGGATCTTTCTCTCTCCAAGCTGTCTCTTGATCATCACATTAAGGAGGGAAGGATAAACTAATAAGTTGCATAAAAATCCTTCAGTGGCTTGTTCTTCCCTTAGATGCAAATGAACTCTCAAAAATCGTGGTATAGTAAAACAGGTAATGAATAGGTAAAGAGTACGATGACTTATGCGGTAATGCAGTTAGAACAATTTGGAGAACAAAACAGATAATTATGCTGGCTCCGATCTTTCGGTATCTTTCACTGCTCTGTCTCCATGATTATGATGATGTAGCGAGTTTCCGAATAAGATAAGTGTGATGTTTTGGTACGATTGTGAAACTGAATGAATGTCCAATGATACTTATGATGAAGAGCATCTTTCTTGAAGATCGTACATTCCATTCACTGTTATTCTCGAGCTGAGAAATTATTGCTCTCTTAATAAATAAATCACCTCAATGTTTTTCTACCTAAAACAGAACTTAGAAACAAAGAAAGTAAATGCTGACACAAGTTGGCATTATTGGTACCTTTAAATGGTGGTTTGGTTGGACTTTGTTCTTGCAAATTCTTTGAATACTTTCTATTTTAGTTATGTCACCCTAACCTCATCTCCAAGCGTAGCCTCTGTCAAGAGATGACATTGTACCTATAAAATGTGGTAATCACATCTTAATATCGTCTTGCTCATTGTCAAAATAGGCAAAGAGAAAGCCCAACTCAAAGCAGAGGAAGTGGATTCTTTAAACCAAACTAAGCCGACGCAAGAACACCTCTACATTCTTTTGTCTGGAGTAGATGATGCTGATGGTCTTAGGTGGTCATATGCTGTGAAACTAGTGCCTTGATGGGAAGTTTTGTTGCTGCCTCTGGAGCATGAGACAATTCATCGCGGCAGTAGCAATATAAACTTCATTAACCACATACTTAACATTACTGAATGGATTCACTATGAATGGGTAGTATTCCGACCGTTCAACTTCTGAGTGAATGGATTCACTATGAATGGGTAGTATTCCGAACCTTACGACTATTTTGTGAGCATTAAGATATTACATGGTTCAATTTGGTTGTCAAAATTATCGAAGTCTTGTTATCTGCTCTTTTGCTCATTCCTAGAGTTGAGTGGTGACCAAGAATGCTCTCTCTTGCAGGGCTATGGAGCGCTGTACTTAGTTACGGCATTTCCTGTCATAATCGGCATTTCCGTTGTATTAATTCTGTTCTACAATTCTCTTCAGTAAAGACTTTTTTTGACCTTACTGTTCGGGTACTCCATCTTTTGTTGATTTTGACCTGTTTTTCCACTGTATGTACATCAAATGTTAAAGTCAAATGAGTGGATGAACGCTATGACAAACAAATACATGCGAAGAAACCGAATGCATTGCATTCCTGCTTCTTGCAAGTCAATGGTCCTTCAAGATAACATCTGAATTGGCTTGCCCCGTAAGTCCAAGACCCTCGAATATTTGCCGGGAGCACATCACAAGATGCAAGAGAGTTTGGCCCCTAATGTTAGTTCCTGGGGTGTTGGATTTGGTTTATGACATCAAAAGAAGAAGAGCATTTCATTCCAGAGATAGATAGGACTATACAACACTGATCTATTTCTCCAGATCAAATTGTGGACAACAGGGTTAGCGATGGATAATGTCAAAATCGGAAGTTCGAAAAGAGGTATGGAATCAAGGCGGGGCGAGTCCCTTCCTCACGAGCATGTCATAAACTCCATCGACTTTGCCTGATTCCATCTGGAACAAGTGATGGGCATCGGACTTCTTGGTAACATTGCCACTGAAGATTTCCATCGACATGACCTGCTGCATTTTGAGATAAACTGGTGGAGGTAACCTCAGCTCCGAGCAAAGCCGTTTCTCCTGCAAGCCACATGATAAGTGAAGTTCAAAGAGAGTCTTGCCCATTGCAGAACAGCTAACTAGAATCGCAAGAAGTCTCATATAGTTCACTGAATTGAGATACAAAGTCAGGTGGACTCACATTATCGGAAAGTAAATCCGAGCCGTTAAATCCCATCACGTCCAGATCGTTGGCCAAGCCTGAGGAAGCATGAATGGAGGGTCCCTGGCTGCTAGCACTGAGCTGAGAACTATCTTTACCTCGGCGAGAGCTTTCTTCAGCTTCTCTTCTCCTCTTGTTTTCGAAGTATCTATCTGCCTCAGCTGATGTACGGCAACCAGCTGCACGGGCTTCCTGCAAAATTAATGTCCTCGAATGTGTGAGAGAGATGTTGTTAATGTTTGCACAAAAGTGAGCATCGTCCTCTGTTGCAAAACTTAGACATCTTCACATGAATCCACTAAGTACCTGCAATTCTTTTATCCTTTTCAATGTTCTATGCTCTGCAACAATGGTCTGGAGCAAGTCTTCATGCTCCTCCTTCGAATGAAACCGCATGAAGACATCGTAACGCCGACATACTGCCCTCTCTTCGGGCATCAACCTCTTCTCGAAACTACTTTGGAATAGTAAATTCCTCTCTAGTATGAAATCCTTTCGCCGTTTCCTCTCATCCAGCCTGCCAGCAAAAATTATATGAGGAACTATGCGGCAGAACCCATCGAAGACTAGAATAACCCCGACTTAATAGAGAAGCTTAATCCGTAGTTTTCAGAAATGTTGTCTAGCGACTTCTAAGAACCGCAAATACATATCAGCTGATTCTTGACCATCACCTTTTTGAATATATACGAAGCACCCGCAACTTCAGCTCGCGCTCTTCTTCCGTGTCCGTTTCCTTGAATTCCATCTCAGCCAGTAGCTTCTCAGCATCATTATCATATTCTGTATCAAACTCCTGTCTTTTGGCGTTATAACCACTTGACTCAATTAGAGAGGGGCCGTCATCCCCCAAAGTACTTGGAGTCATCCCATTAAAATTGCTATTAAACTGGGCATCTGCAGGAACATATCAAGGGATGTTAACAACAAAACTTAAACTGAACGCATTTCCACTATGCTATTCGCAAAAGAATGTTTACCGCACCTTCCACTTTGATGTTGCTAACTCCATTCTTAGCCTGGGCCACGTTGTATGCCTTGATACCAGCTCCTGATGCTGCATTGTTGCTACTAGAGCAAGACGCAGTATCCATATCTGATTCGACAAGACCGAGGGAACATTACAACCAACCACAAAGGGTTAAGAACTATAGGCATATTGCTTCACAAAAGAATTAAGTATCCGAGTAACCCACCAACATTTGCACCAGAGAGTAAACGGCCAGAAGAACCACCTTTGTGTGGATCTTCAACTCTGAGAGTAAATATTGCACATCACCAACCAAGGAGGTATAACAGTTAAGAATGAAGGCACAAAGGAGACAGGCACCTACTTGGCTCTTGGAGGAGAAAAAGGAGATTCTTCTTTCAATGATAGATCACCAACAGAAGGTCCTGCAGTAATGACAAGCCTACCTTCTTTGAAAACAAAACCCAACCAATAGGCACAAATCAAGAAGTTCCAATTTGATGACCATGATGAAACAGTTGCTTGTTAACCGAATGTGAAGATCAATACTTGAAATGAACCAGAAGAAAGAGATCTATTCAAACAGAATCACAAACGAGTATCTGTCACTTACAAACTTTGCTCAACTCAAACATAAGAGCACCAATACAGAAAACAGACCAATGAAGAGTTCTATCCAAACAAATCATTAAAGCATGACTCCTCACTAATAACTTTGGTTTCCTGCTTTGGCAAATACAATAGCAACTAGTACAGGCACATCCTGTGATAGTAACATCTTTCAAATCTTTGAGGTCATTAGTTAGTGTTCATGATAGATTGTTGTTTTGAATGTTATCACATAAGCTTTTACAAAATTTCAGTGGAAGAACAAAACATCATTACGCACCTTTCTTGTCCTCGCCGTGTCCTTTAGCCATTGCAAGAAGCTCCTTGCGATTTTTCCCAACAACATGAGACATATCCTATCAAAGATATAATGTTAAGATCTCAAGCCACATTAGTGCAAAAAAAGGAATGGAGAAACAGAATTCATGTCAATTAGGATCTTACAGGAAGAGGAAAGACTGGAGAGTTCATATACACTTCATAATAGTGATCAATGCACTGTTCTTTGCTCTTGGTCCCAACGTGCTCAGCAACTTCAGCCCAGTTCCCTAACCCATACATTTCAATTCCCTGAAATGCATTCCACAATAACTACCACTTACCATCCCGATAAAAAAAAGGGAAAAAAAAATCGAGGAATCAAAATAGGCAGAGACAACCTCAAGAAGCAATATCTCGTCATCTGCATTCCAGTCAGGGCAGATCAGAGGAAATGACAAGTTGTCCTGTTGACATGAGAGAGATCATAACAAAATTACCTCCCATGAATAAAAAATCAAACTTTTTGCATTGACACCATTGCATAACCGCAGATTTTGGACATTCCGGAAGCATCATTAGAAAGTACTGTAGTTCAGAGAAGGATGATCCTAGTTTCTAGATTATGACTTGATCAGTGTCACACCATGTCCAGATGTCAAGAAATGTGACAGACGAGAAATTACAATGCAGTAGATTTTTCAGATTGATGCTAGAGAAACATGCCTACTGTTCGGAAACAAAGATTGACACATGAGCCCTCATGAGAATTAGAGATCATCCTGTCTCTCTTCTGGCTAATGTCTATAGATACTAAAAAATGTAAAGTTTAATGTTATCAGATGGACCAAAGAAGATCAAATTCAACGATGCTATTACTAACCATGACTCTGTATGGGTGGCTGCTTTTATGAGGCGTCACCTCAGCCCCAACCGCGAAGCATTCAATACACAGGTCGAAATCAGGGCACATGGCACACTTGATACGGATTCTACCCGTAATGTCTTTGTTGCAATAATTACAGTGATATAAAGCCTTTTTCCCATCACTTGATCCTTGACCTGAATTATCAGTTGACAAGTTCATGCAGGCAAAATTAGGCCAGCAGGCAATGAAATAAGGGTGAAAAGATACATATGAGTTACAATGAAAAACTTTAAACAGTTAGCACCTTAAAAAGGCTGAACTGAATTATTACTTATAGTACCTGCAGAAGAAGAATCCAGGTTCTCTCCACTTGAAGCATTCTTCTTTCTCCTTGATCTGCAAGGCCAAAAGCAGGCAATTATGAAAGACCCTTTTTTCGGTGAGATATACCAAGCTCATAAAAAAAAAAAAGTGCTGGTTTTGCATAAATATGGATCATCACAAGAAATGAGGACATCGAATGGTGTGGAATCAACTATTTGAGAAAGTTCAAAGAAAGTAAGAACTTAGACAACCCAATAGCTTAAAGAAAGTCCAAGCTACAAGCCGATGGCAAGTATCCTTAACAATTCGCATCTAACATGAAAAATCAATTTTGGTCGAACCAGTTACAGAAGCAAGACTGTTGAACTAACCATACTCAACAAACTCATGAAAATGCAGAGGGCTAGCTAGCTTTTACTTTCGGTTCAAATTCATCGAAAGTAGAGACAACAAAATTAAAAACTCCCTTGAGTTCCACCACGTTTTAACACTTCAATTCTGGCTAATCTCTTACTAATAAATGAAAGTTAAGAAAAACTCATAAAGTTGCAAAGCAAGTAAGTGCACATTTTACTTGGAGAACCAATCCCCAAATAATGAGACAATGTTCCACGATCCCGTGACCATAACTTGATCCTCTGGTAAGTTCGTAACTAGACAAAAGGATTAGTAGCGCTAAGTTACTAACTCATGGCATGTTGAGAGAATTACTAAGTATGACAGCTTTCTGGTCTTAAAGTGAGAAATTTTGCAAGCCATTAACCAGATTAAGCGAAGACAAAATGCTCCCAAAGCACAACAAACAGCAATTCCAGCCTCAAAACACTCCCAAAATCTTCAATGTAGCTAAGATTGATACCATCGCAAGCAAGAAAACAACTCAAGCAACAGAATTTAAGAAAACGAGCTCAAACCTCTGAGTTGGGTCCTCGTCGTTCGAGTGAAAGTTGCCACGGGAACGACCCATGTCAATCCGAAGCTGAATGAGCTCCCGAACACCTGCTCAACGAAGAAACTTGCCCTTCCCCCCACTTCCCTTTCGTGCGCAACGAGGGATTTCAAGAACCAGCAAGAGCTCGGAATGTTGACAGCGAAACCCAAAACCCTAGTAATGACCAAAATCAAGAATTGGGCAGGTAATTCAATTCCAGATGCTGCGAATTTCTGCAATTTATGTCGCAATTTGGATTTGCCTCTCCCCTTTTTTCGTCGATTAAGACTGGGATTTTGGGAAAGTCGGATCTTTTTTAGTACTGCACTGGTTTGTGCGGGAATCGACCCAAAATGTCAGTCAAGAAATTCCCCCTTTGGGAAGAAGAAAATACTTGGTTCTCAACACACTTGCCTCCGAGGTGGGCTTGAGGGACTAAAGGCTGACTTCCATTACATGGCCCAAAAGGCAATTGCAAAATTTAATTTTTTCCGAGATCAAAATAAGTGAAAATGAAGGAAAAATTCTAAATAAGGAAATATCGTACCATCATTTTTCTCAAATAAGGGCCCGAATCTGACCTTATTTCAAAAAATAGCATGAAGTACCCTCGTTATTTCAAAGAAATGTCTTGATCAAGTGCCCTCAAGTTATCATTGCTTGGGCAAGCCAAGGGCAGCCCTCACCAGGCACAAGCGAGGCCCTCGTCGGTGGTTGGCTAGCAACTAACAAGAAGGGGAAAAAAAAAAGAAAAAGAAAATGACGAAAATTTTCTTGATTATGCTTTTCTTTGAAAAAAACAGGGGCACTTTAGACTCTTATTTGAAATAAATTTTATTTTAGATTTTTATTTGAGAAAATAAAGGTACTTTGGCTCTTGTTTAGAATTTTCCAAAAAATAAACGATTGAAGAAGAAAATAAATGCTTGTAAAAAGTAAGTGCAAAAAATATAAATGGATTAATTTTTAGTAATTAAATTTTAATTTGGATACCGGATAAGATAAAAATATTGGTTATGCAGCCTGTGTAACCTTCTTCTACTCAAGATTCAATCCTGAATCTATTTCTTTCAGGAACGATAGGAAAAAGAAAATTAAAATCCTCGAAAAAAAGCTATTTGCTTATGAGTACAAGTAACTTGGCCAAAAAATTCAAAAGATTTAGGATCCAGTTAGGAAATGAAAAAAGCCTTTCATCCTATGTAAAAAAGTTGCTACGTTTTACGTGAAGTTTTACAATTGTTTGTTTATTAAGGTAATTTCAATACAACTGAAAAGTCGGTATTAGCAAGTTGCAACAATTTCCCATCAAATCTACTAAAATGCTCAATGCAAAGATCTAAGAGTATGGTAGTAAAATACCACATTTCCCCTAGTTTAAGGTGTTTATCTCTTTTATACCCATGATTTAGTGCTATCTTTAATTTTTGCTTTATTTCAAGATTGAGAGACACGTATCGTAAGGTTTCAAATGAATATCAACCCAGATAACTGACTTAATATTAATTGTCTTAAATTGATACGTAGCTTTGACTAATTTATATACTATTCGGTCTTTTTAGGAAAATTATCCTAAAAGTCTTAAACTTATTGCATTTTTACTAATTCAGTCATAAATTTTTTAATTATGCCAATTGAGTTTTAAACCCTTTTCATTTTGTCGATTGAGTATATTCAACCAATTTTGGTTGGCACTCGCTGATGGATGATGTCCATTCTATGTATCATGACTAATTTTGTTGAATTTTTATTATTTCTTTTTTTTTTCTTTTTTCTTTTTTCGTACTATAGCTGGCAAGGGCAACAAAGCATTGCCTGTGGTCACGATGGCCTTGCGTAGATCTAGACGAGGGCTCAACGACCCTTGCTGGCCGCAATAAAGAATATAAAGAAGGAATAGAGAAGTAAATAAGATTTAAGAAAAAATTTAAATAAATATTACATTATTATTAAAAATTCTCTACGTCAGCGCTGGCATCCATATCAGTGATTTTCAAATAAAATTGATTAGATAGACTTAATTGACATAATTAAAAAATTTGGAACTCAATTAATAAAAGTGCAATAAGTTTAAGATTTTTTCGATAATTTTCCCATCCTTTTATATATAGCAAACACAACTCTTAAGGAAAGGATCTTAAACGGTCAGAGTAACCCAAAAAGTCATTTTTGAATTGCTTCCGTAAAAATCATTTTTTAGATTCCAACTAATGACAACGTATTTATAGTTTCTTAAAACGTTGCTTTTCATATTTTCTTAAAGATTTGAGGCGCACGGTATTAAATAAATAATCGATTTCATACCCTACATGATTTTTACGTCATACTGTGGACCTCGAATCTTTAAAAGCATATAAAAAACAATATTTCAAGTCATTATACCGTTTCATTTTTGGTTGGAAGAAAGGGAAGATAATAATAAGATATTATGAAATGAATAATTAGCTAATTAAGCCTCGGGCACAAAGGTTGAAGCCTAAAAGGAAATTAAGGATTTGTGTTACCTTTGAACTGTAGCTTTGATGATTGAATTTGTCGTGACAAGCCAAGAGATGACGAAGCTTGTCTTGAGCTTCAACGAGAGACCACTAACTCAGAAGAAAGGAAAAGAGAGAGGGACATTTGAGAAGAGGAAATCGAAATGAGTGAATTTGATCACTGAAGTCGCACCAATTTATAGGCGTGGATAGGGGCCATCAATTAATCCATGAAAGGCATGGTATTAAATGTCAGATTTGATTGCCGAAATAAGTTGTGCGGATTTAGATGTATAAAATCCGGCGATCTGTCACCTAACGCGTTTGTATTTATTTATCCCACTGGAGATTTAAACTATGCACATACCGTCTGAGCATTGTGCCTCGTAAATTCGATTATGATGTTACTTTAGGTTAAGTTCGATCAAATTTTTTTAATGAAATCACTAAGATGTCATGCATAATGTAAATGCAAATCATAGTATGATATGGATGCCCGTTCCCCTCAATTTGTGAGTATACACATAATATACTTAACATCACTAAATTAATATGCAATGAAGTCTACATATATTTTGATATACTATTGTATGCTCCATTCACATTAACATTAAAATAAATTTACCTACAAGCACTCAACTCTTAATTGTTCCTTTTCACGAATAATAATCTAAATTACTGTAAAATGAAATACGCCAGACTTTATCGAATCTTTGACAATTATTTTGAATTCAAATCCAAAGGGCAATTCATTAATTACTTGTCATAATCTTGATTATGATATTTATGATTTTACCCGTTCATGGTGGTTGGGTGGTCTTATAGTATTTTAAATAGGTGTTTCGGCTTCATGGTTTTTTTTTTTTTTACGAAAGTGGAGATACTAACAGAATATCTGATCTCCTTGATTGGAGATCAGACAGATCGACTGGATATTTGATACTAATTGATTGGGTTTGGCTCTTGATTTTGGAATTTACTAAATTTGTGTATTTTTCCCTTCCTTTTATTTAGTTCTTTGTCTCACTACTTACCTCATTGTCCTTGATTTACTTACAGAAAATAGAATACACAGAAAAATATTGTCTCTCTCTCTCTGGTTACAAGTCTCTTTCCTTTCAATTCTTTCCATGGTATCAGACTTGCCTGCCTTAACCTTTGCTTCCGCCTAGCTTCTGTCTTTTGGCCACTAGTTTCTTGATTGTTGCGTCCCGGTATTTTAGGTGTTTGTTTGTTTCTTTTTGCTGCAACTTATCCTGGCAACAGAAGACACACTCCGGCATAGGAATCAATTATCCTGTAAAATAAGCAACAACCGAGAGTGGAGAACTTAATTCAGCCGTGGTATTTGCCTCCAGCCGTGGAGAATCCAACGATGAGGAGACTCGGCAAGCAGGTCCAGACTTCTCAGCCGCAATCAATCCTGCCAGCCCAACTCAATCAAGGGAATTTTTATTCGGCTCAGCCCCTTTTGTGGCAGTCCTACAGGCCAACCAAGGGGCAAGCCCATTTCGGTTCCAACACGAATCCACTGGGATGTATGGACCTGCTGTAGCCCATTTTCTTGTCATCATCGCCAACCAGAGGAACGCGGGCCCAATCCTCCACCAAGCCTGAGGGGGACTCACCAGCCAGTTTTGGGGCAGCCCAGCCCCGGCCCGTTTTTTTTCTTATGCGGTCAAATAGGCCGAATCGGTACGCCGACCCTACCCGACACACCCGCCAGGATACCAAGCCGTAATCCTTACGAATCGCGGCAACCGGCCGGTAGTCGGAGATCCGTTGTACACATCGCCGGGACCGTGGACCAGACACTGCGCCCTCACATAACCACCTTCCGGATCTGAGCATTACTCTGCCTAGGCTATAGATTTCCGGCGGGCCTTGGTTAGCGAAAGACAAAGATGATTTCATCGACGGCACAGTTCCATTCCGCCCGACGAGCTACAGTAATCGCCACTGCTAAAGTTGCAACCAATTCAGTGCGACAATGGATCGAATTTCTTTACGCAGAAGTGGCCGCGGTTTTACCAGCAACAGAAACGCAAAAACAATGTGGTCGACATACGAGAATGTACGGAAAACTGGTCGGGCGAACTTTTTTTCGCTTACACATGCATATATCGAGCTAACGAACAAGGCAATGAATCTGTGACCAGTTTTTTCAACAATCGCCTGTCGCCCTGTGGAAAGACATCGAAGCAGGCGGAGAAACCCAGCATGGATCTGATGAAACCCTCAAACAGTACCGAGCAATTCGCTAGTCCGGGAACAGGCTACGAGTTTCTGCTCGTGCTTATGAAACTACTTTACCCTTTCAGGACTCAGATCCTTGCGATGGAGCCGCCGCCGAGCCTCGGCGCGATATTTTCAACTCCGCCTCCAGGAGGAAAAGCCAGCTCGGCGATGATGACAGCGACAAAACACGGCGATGGAGTAGCACTTTCAAGCCTTCTCCACCCACGGTGGATCGAGCACCTATGGGCCGCGTGTTTGGGGTTCCATCGAGTCTCAGATCAGGGAGGAGAATCGAGAAGGAGTTGCTACCCATTCTCGGCTGCGCCCAAAGGGAACCCTAATCCCTTTGTCTGGGACGGGCAACATAAAGTAACAAGATCAGATGGGGCCGGGGTCCTGTTTCAACAAGCCTACAAAGCAGATGGGCCAGGGAGTTTTTTAACAAGTTTTTGGGTCTTATGGCCAATCCAGCGAACAAGAATTGTGATGGGCTTGGACAAGCGACATCAGCGCCCTATTGCCGTGGGCCGAATGGATCTCGAATGGCTTCATCAAGGTAATCCAAAGATAAATTTTGTGATTTATTGCAAACTGACCACATCATTACGTAGAAACATGCTGTAAGTTGCATGGGGCGTACCAACTGACCTGCAGTTGTTGTTCGTGTATGCGTCGCCTCGTCGGTTCCTCGAGGGGGGGAGGAAGGACGCGAGGCGAGGCGGGTCGCTAAACGCGTGGGGCGAGAGGTTCTCTCTTCTTGCTTGTTTAGCATGTTGTGGTAGTCTGTGGGAAGAATGGGGGGGCGCCCGGGATGTCCGAAGCCATGATTTATAGGGGAAGGGAGAGCGGGATAGGGGAAGAGCCTAATGAAGCCGCTAGCTAGATCCTTCGCATATGGGAGGCAGGGAGAGGGAAAGAGAGAGGAGCGCGGCGGGGAGAGGGGGGGGGGGGGGGGGGGGGGGGGGGGGGGGGGGG
>JAGVVM010006068.1:0-20045 GCA_019149425.1 Psidium friedrichsthalianum
GACCAGTACTTGTCGTGTCGAGGTCATTAACAGGTTTTACTTTTTTTTTTTTTTTAGGGGGGGCACTTGGAAGGAACGGCCTTGACGAATTGCAAGCTTAAAGGTAAAAGGGGGTTTCACTGCGGTGGCCGTTCAGATTTTTGCCCTTGTCTATACGCTTTAGTTTTTTGTGCCCTTCTGATGGTAACGCACATAGCGCTCGTTACCGTGAGCAGCCGCTAGTTGCTTTCTTAGAGTCATCCTCGGCCTCCAGAACTTTTTGCTTGTTCCTCCGGTAGATCCATATAGGCCTTTGTATTAATTATATATATTACTATATTATGCGCGAGAAAAAAGAGAATTACTCATCAATTTTTAACTTATTATCTATAAAAATTAATCTTATTTTTTTAATATAATTTTATTATTTAGTCTAAATCTTTACACAAATTTCTAAATGTTTTTCGTCTAACATTGCACACCCGTGCTGCGCGATTTTTCTGTGAAAATTGACTGGATGACTTCATTGGAATTTCAACAAAAGTTTAGGCTAAATTGAGAAATTGGTGATTAGTTAGGACTGTATTGTAGTCTTAAATAGTTTAGGATTGAATTGAACAATTAACTAAAAAAAAGCTACAGTATTTTCCAGATCATTTTTTTTTTTTTTTGCTCTGTCTTGTTTCTAATCTCATTTCTTTGACTTTTGATTTGCCTCTTTGCAGAACATGAGCATTGCACCTTTCTATGATACTAGCATCCCTACCCCTCCAATCCATTTCTCAATAAGCCGAATGCCTATTGGCATCAAAAGTCATTTAAACAGCTTGTAACGCTAACATTTTCATCATCACTATTGAGTGCTCTTTCAACTTTATTTGTGTTATTTTTATCTTTATACGGTGATGGTGCTAGAGATACCAAACCTAACAAGCATCGCATTTGGCAAAGCCATAACTATTATTGAGAGGAAAATCTCGATTTGTGCTCATCATTGATTACGAGTTTTTAGTGGTCGGCCTCCAGTTTGTGATAAATTCATTCTTTTAGAATGAGTGAGTCTCTGTAAGCTATATTAAGTTGATTTATATTTTTTCAAATTTGCACTGGATTGTAACTCTTTGGGATTGATTTTGATCTTGAAGTTATATCTCCTTTTCATGTGAAGTGAGATCTTCTTTTTGAAAAAAAAATTGAATACTTTATTGTATTTCAATCAATAGCTCGAGCAGGATCAAAACTCGAGTCACGGATAGGTCCGAAGAAAGAGTTTTAACCTGATGCGGGGCTAACAGGGTTAAACACCCGACTACCGCCGCCATAATCAATAGAGATTTTTGATACAATGTTGCACACGTTGACCGAAACTCCAGGCTAATAGCTTGATCGTCTGACGTATTGAGTGCCTACCACACCTTGCCATAAGTTTTAAAAATTTTGTGTGCCCTATTCCGACCATAGGACGCAGCGGATTTCCCCCCCCTACTTGACTCACACCCCAATAATCTAAGTTTAAAAATATTTTACAGCATGATTTGATGTAAGACTATTTTTGGAAAAGAAATTCCTTAACACCTCAGATCGGCCCTCATTTTCAAGACATCATGTAGTCCCGACTTAGGGTTGATAAGAGTCGAACAAGGTTTGACCATTGATACACAAGGCACAAATCACCTTTAGACATATAAAAGGGTTTTGGCTCGCAAATGAGTCTTTTGGCATCTACATTGCCCTCCAAATCAAGTCCGTTTTTGACACAATTTGATCAATCGTTTTTGCATTGTTTGGAAGTTTGAGGTCGCTGACGTTTCAGCTTATAAGCTGAGTATTAGACCCTGACATGGGCCAAACATCCGGTAATTGATTTTAATAGTACATAATGTATGATATATACTATAGTATATATATTAGTAATATATAGATATATATAACAATGTTACCTTTGTTTAAGCTTTCCAATGGTTTTTGAAGGCTGAAAGCCCACCGCTAGTAGAGATTATTTTGGCTTTCAACATTTCCGGATTAATGGAGACACATTAATGCATTTTCGAAATGCTGAAGCTTCGGCCTTGACAATCAACTATCGCTAGGGGTTGCCTAACCCCAGTCGACGAGGCCAATAGCTGCCCACGCCTTCGCCTACTAGCAAAGCGGTTTTGGTTTTTTGCAATAAAAAAACGAAAAAAAAATGTGCAGCCAAAAGCCTTTTGTAATTTTTTTTTGGGCCAACACTATTTAATCCAAAGTTACATTTCAAAAGATTTTTTAGCAAAGGCCATTTGCATTTCCCCAAATCCACTTATGCTAATAACATTTTGATTTGCTCAATATCCATTTGCCAAATTGAACAAACACACCCTAAATGACCTCACGGTTGGGACTTTGAAAAGAATGAACTCATGTGTAGAGTCAAACAAGCTTGAACTTCATAAATAGTCAATGTGGGACAATGTGAAAATGGAAACTAATCATCTCACATTGCTTATATAGAGAAATTCAAAGCTTGTGTCACCCATAAAAGCAAGGCTTGTAAGAAAGCGAGGTTATTCTTAATTGGGGTGTAAATGGGTGTTGAAAAATGCTAAGAGTATTTGAATTCTTGAGTGATTGTAATCTCCGTTGTATTACTTGTTTCTATAATGGAATCTGTGTTGCTTTTTCCCCGTGGATGTAGATCTTGATATTCGGATTGAATCATGTAAATACAATGTCTATTTTCTTAAATCCATATATACATGAATAGAATAAATAAAAATAAATTTTCCAATCGCACAAATAGGGTGGAGTTCAGGGGTAGGGTAGGGCTAATATAAGTCCTTGGCCTAATGCTTCTCAAGCTCTTTCGTTGGTAAGATTTGCCCGTTCAGAGCCAGTGCCTTGCGGGCATAGATTCCTCACGTCTTGTGCTCGTTAGGAATAAAATACATAAATCCTTTTGTCTTGTTTCTGTTTCTCATTTGTACCCTGTTCATCTCGGTATTGGGATAGATCTCACGTTTCATTTGCCGCAACATGGTAAATGTGAACAAAACATGTTGGGAGCGAACAGTAAACGCTCGATACCTTTATCCGAGAAGATTACTAAGAGAGAGCCTATGTCATAACCCGTCAACATATATAGTTAGACCCATCTTCACTCAAAAGTTTAAACCAATTAGTTATGGATAAACTACGATATATTATTACTCAAGACCACATAATTCTTTTATATGAGACTTCTATAGCATAACTCACACATGCATCATAACAATCAATAGATAGGATGTGATTCGCCAATCAACCATCGGCTTTGATGGCATTTGTTGGAAGTGAGCAATGGAAGCCCAATACCTTCACCTGGGAAATCGCCAAGAGGTAGCTCAAGTTAGAACACGTCAACATATCTAGTTAGATCCACTTTCACTAAAAAGTTTAAGCCAATGAGTTATGAGCTAATCATGATATATTAACTGCTCAAGACTCAATCAATTCTTCAAATGTGGGACTTCTTTAACACAATTCACATGTATATCTTAATAATCTCCCCATCACATATGAGCTCTAATGTTAGGTTTGCTCCCTCTTAATTCAAATATCTTTCTACATCAACTTATCTCAAATTTAATCTCCTAGTCAGGGCAATATACCCCACAACAACAACCAATCAACATCAACGACTAACTTGGGATTACATCACCCATGGTCTCTATTTTATGTTTCTAGACCAGCTATCCATGATCTCTCTCGCCTATCGAACGTGATAGCAATTTTCACCTGAAACAAGCTTCGATTATGAGATTTTTTTTTCTTGGGATATTAGCCAAACACCAGGATAGATTGCATGTGGAACACAAATCAAAGATTGTTGCGCGAAAGTAAGCAATCGAACAATAAAGGCTTGTTTGGTAACCATTGTAGTTCTTTGATTCTGTTCTTCAGAACAAAAAAAAAGGATGAGAATCCTGTTTGGTAACATAAACAAATTTGATTTTGATTATGTTCTTGGAAACAGTTTTGGAGCAAAAACAAGAACAAAAAAAGTTTGTTTTAGAAAAAGAATCACTTTTCAGAATCACAAAATAGAATGAAATACCACATTTCTCACATTTTTCTTTCAGTTCTCTTGTCACTTTTTCCTTGACCTAAAACAGAACAAGATCTCTTTTTCAAAGAAAAATATATAAGATAATAAAAATAAAATAAAAAATAAAAAATTCTAAAAAATAAAAAAATTCAGAAAATCCCTAAAAATAGAAAAAAAGTTTAGATTATGCTAGTTTAATTTCCTAGATTTCCTAAATTTTATTCTTTTTGAGAAAACTCATAAACACCTTTTAAGTTAAAATTGAATCACATTCTCTAAATCCTTAGGGCTTTGTTCGGATTTTATGATTTGATTTATTAATGCCATGATCCTTAATTATATACTTGATTTTATTGGTTGTGATTTGCCTAGGTTTATGCACTTTAAACTTAGTCTAGTTTAGAAAATTTTGTAAAAGACAAAAATAACCAGTGTGAATACTTAGCAAGCTCTCATTCTTAAGTTTTGAATGAATTAAGATTGAGATTTAATTTCCTAGAATAAAAAATGCACACCAATGAAGGGTAATATAGTGGATTTTCTTTGCAGAAATGAGGATGTCGCTTGTGTTAGTTGTCTGCTCGCTCAAAACCACAATAAATGACGAAAATGACTCATGATGATTCTTGATATTTATTTTTATATTTCAATATTTAATATGCTATATAAGAGAATCAATATGAATTAATCTTTGATTAATTCGAAATGTAAGATGAAATTTCAATAAGTAGCTATGTAATTATTTGACTTAAATAAAAAAATCGGGAAAAGAAATTGTTTTTAGGAAAAGAAATTATGTGCAGTTACCAAACACGTTTTGATTCTCTAAAAATCATCCAGGGAACAGAATCAGAAAAAGTCACTTTAATCAAGATCACTTTTTAGAATTAGAATGGTTGCCATACAAGTCTCAAATAGATAGAATAAGAAAATAAATCAGATACCAAATGTATGTGGCTTGGTCGTATAGACCTATGTCCACGAGGAGAACAATAACGAATTTCACTATAGATCAAGCGATATTCAGAAATTGCAAACCACACTCGAGTAACTCAAACATTTTCAGTATTTTCCAATCCTAATTACATTCAATATTGCACAAAATGTTTAGCCCTCAAATTCCTCACTAAATAATCTTTCAATCTCGCCGTGTTGGATGCCAGTCAGTTGCCGAGCTTTGACCTCGGTCGGCGAAGGTAGGGTTCGGCCTCAGGCTCGTCGTGCGAGGTTGAGCCTTGCCTAAATCTAGCAGGGCTTGCTTGGGCAGGCTCGTGCAAGTCGAACCCCACCATCGCCGACCGAGCTTCGACCTCGGCTGGCGATGGCAAGTGTCGGCCTCGTGCGGCGACTATGAGCCAAACCTCACCATTGTTGGCCGAGCTTCGACCTCGGCCGGCGATGCGGGGGTCCGCCTCGCCCTCGCCACGCAAATGAGTTTATGTTCTTTTTTGTTCTAGGAATATAATTTTTTTTAGTTACCAAACGCATTTCTCTTCCCACAAATCGTTACTAGGACCAGAAAGAGAAAAAAAAAATATTTCTATTCCAAAGGTTGTTCCGAGAGCAGAAATGTTACTGTACGCAGCCTAAATTTCCCGCTCATGCATTCGGATGTCCACAAACGAATATTGTCCAAAAACAAATATCCGACTTTCCTTTAATAAATCTTGTGTTTGATTTTGTTCAAGTACTTAAACTCGGGACATATTATAACCAAGTAAGTTTTAGCTGAAAGAATTGTGACAGCGATTCATATACACTTTTGTACCAAGGTGCGACCTATAAGCATCTCCATCTGTGCAAAGTCGGCGCAATCGTCACACCCTTGTCATCGGTCACGGCCGCAACTCTATCCCACATTCTCGAAGTTTTGAAGCGCGTCATGATAACCTGATGAGGATTTGCGATGCTTATCTACTGGTACAACAACTGATTCGGCTGCATATGGTCAAGTTACATACCCCGCGAGAGCGAAGTAATCACCCAAATACATTCATGTCCTCATCAGTCTCTCCTTTGGACTCGAGAAGTATTGGTGGGTTCGCTTTAGGTGGCGCCTTTTGACGGCTGCTAGGGCAGGCCATGTCGAATTTCACTGCCCATTTCTGCCCGTCCTTCGAACCCACTTGGCGACAATTCCTCCACGTGGGAGTAGTTTGCTAAAGTAAGGAGCAAAATGTTCGGATTGGCCATCTGGTGTTGGTGGAAGAAACGGAGAAGGAAGAGTTGAATCCGGATACGTCATGGAGGACATGGATCGCTTTGGTGCTCTCACGAGGTGTACCACTAAAGAATTTTTAGTCACAGGCCTTCCATTTGTCACCCGCATGAAACATTGAATGTGCTTTGCTTAATTTGTTTTGGATCCTTCCCTCTCAAATGGAGTTCAATTGACCAGAAGTTACTTTCGTTGGGGGTTTCAAGGATTGCACGATTGAATTTTTTTTCTTGCCACGTGCCGCTTTTAGGAGGAACTTTATCAATTCAAGTGAAATGTCGACAAAGCCTGTAGATTGCTAAAGCCATCATATCCCTTCGTGCTCCATCATTAGAGTGTAATTGTTTGAATACTATGGACCCACAATCCTGATAGTCTTTTGGGTTCCCAATGGAATAAAAACATCATAGGTACAATAACTTTCATACGACACTAACTCAAATGTAATAATTTTTCAATTGATTATTTGAGTGACCTAACTTTTCAAAAGATCATTTGAGGATCATTACTATTACAACTTTTTACCACAAGTGCCATGTCACGTCCGACTTCCGGCAAATTTTTTATTTGTTTATTATAGTTATTGCATTTAAATGATTAATTGAAAAGTTATGAGACTCAAGTGAACGATGTATAAAAATTATAACTTTTGTGATACCCTTTACGGCTCATCTTTTTTAGCTTCACAACCGTGACTCCAGTCAGTAATTAGACCCAACAAAATAGATAAAGATAAAGCCGAGTTGCTCCAATTAGCATCGACAATTTGCATCGAAGTCCCAGTGACTTAAACCACGAAATGACCAGTTTTTCTCCTCACCCTTTGTGTTTGTACCTATACAGGGAAAGGAAAAATCAATCTTAGCAGGATCCAATCGTCTAATTAGTGGCCATACAACGCCAAGTTCGTGGAAGACTTAGAAGAAAATGTCATCCAAAGAGAACCACCGCAAGCCCATAATGATACTTTTCGGGACTACTACTACTACTTGCGGAACCAAATTGTAAGTTCTCGTGATGCATCCGAGGAGGCCTCGTGATGTTTCGTCAAGAGCACTTTGCCTTCATGTGATTGGCGAAGAATGAAGAAAAAGGCGTTTTAGGATGTCAACTGGGGTGTGCTAGGAGATCACATGTTTGCCTTGGTGGGCTCTAAATAAGATAGCGCAAAGTGCCATCATCCTACTTTGGAAGAAGGTCACCAGAAGATTTAAGTGGTAGACTTGACTTGCAAAAGCAACCAAAAAAAAAAAAAAAAGGCCACACACACACATTGATAAGTTTAATTTGGTATATAATGTGACAGATCGTGCCCAATATGATCCACTTATTTAAATGTCTCTTTAAATTTGCTACGTCGGTGTATAAATTGATTTTAATATATGAACCCCATATTGCTAGAACTTTTATATTTGTTATTGAAATTATGTCTCGACTTTAAGTCCATTTAACAAAACCCAGCTCGAATTGAATTGGGGAGAATTATAAAAAAAAAATTATAAACTTTTTGCAATTGTGTCAATTCATTCATAAACTTTTTTTTCTTTTTGTCATTTGAGTCTTAAACATTTTACGGTTGTGCAATTCAGTCCATCCAGTTAATTTTGACTGGAAATCACTGACACAGATGCCAACTGTCTTACATGACATGACTAAAGCTGACGGGGATTGTTTAATAATATTGTGATATGTTTTCAAATTATTTATTTATTAATCCATTTTTTCTTTTATTTTTCTTTTCTTTCTTTTCTTTCTTGTTTTATTCCCTTCCTTCTTCCTTTAGTCAATCGTTAGACCTCGACGACCGGTCAGAGGTGAGAGCCAATGAGGTCAACCTCGCCCACCCCTACGAAGGCTCAACCTCGTCATTGCTGGAGAGGTCAAGCCTCTCTAGGGGTGGGCAAGGCTCGCCCGAGTTTTGGCAAAGGCCAGTGAGGTCAACCTCACTAGCCTCACCAGAAAGAAGGAAGTGAAAAAAAAAAGAAAGAGAAAGAAAAAAATATTACTAAAAATTATCTATGTCAGTGCCGATCATATCACATTAGATGGTTGATATCCATAATATCTATTTTTGGGCAGAATCAGCTGGGTGGATTAAATTGACATAAATATAAAAAATTTGAGACTCAATTGCTAAAAATAAAATTTATGATTGAATTGACATAATTATAATATGTTTCAAATTATTTTGGTAATTTTCCTAATTGAATGTGGAAGTCCGACTACATGAAAGTAAAGTTTTTTGGTGTTTGATGTTGGAAAGCAAAGGCCAAAATCTCTTACTTGGAAGAGGAATCAATATTTGCGCCGGTCAAATTTCACGCTTCCCCTTTTTTCCCCCCTCTAAATTTGTGTATTACGACGTTATGGGATTGGTCTTTAAAGCCTTAATTTGAGGTTTGACGTAAAGTTCTTACGAGTAGATGCTATTGGTGCGGCATCCTCATTCAGCTTGCTCGTAAATTACATCCAAAGGAGAATCAGTGCTGTCGCGGTGAAATTCGTGAAAAGAGTCGTGTTCATCCTTTTGTGACTGACAGATTGTTTCGAGAGAAATTGTGATGGTAGATAGATAGTTGAGAAATTTTGAGTATTCAAATAACTCGAGTGTAGTTATAATGTCTTGACTCAAGCAATAATGTAATCATTACTCTTTTTGTGGGATAGATCATATCGATCGAATCACGATAATTTAGTATTCGATTTATTTCTTTGCTCTATTTATTTTAATATTTTATCGCTTTTCACAAACGATTATCATGTCCTGATACCTCAACGAAGTAATCCTAGCCATCACCATGGATGCCGGATGAAGATTGCCGTCATGTTCGATCCAACGGAAGAGACCATTGGTTGAAGGGTGGTGCTGCTGCGTATTTTCGAGCGTCCTGGGTTTGATGTGTCGTCACGGGCCAGTTCAACTATGACTATAATTGTGGCAATCGACAACGATGGATGTTGTGGTACAAAATAATAAGATTTCGTGATCCGTGTCTACTTTTACTACGAGTCAACATCAAGAGGGGAAAAGAAGGAGGACAATTCGAGCATAAAAGAGAAAAAAAAAAAAAAACCAACAACAGCAACATCTAGAAGGACGAGAAGGGATTGTTCAAACACACGACCTGAAAATTCGGATGAATAACCTTCACATGATGTTGTTTGCCCTCGATGGCTTACACTAAATTGAATGCCTATCATGCACTTAAGGAAAAATTACTAAAAAAAATTCTAAACCCATTACAATAGTGCCAATTTAGTAATTGAGTCCCAAACTTTTTGCATTTATGCCAATTCAATTCGTTCATTCAATTTTGGCTGAAAATCTCTGATAAGGATGTTGGCTGTCCTACTTAGCTGAGGTCTGGCGATCAATTAGGGGAAGAAGGGAAGAAAAAAAAGAAGAAAGAAAGAAAAGGAAAAAAAAATCAAAAAAATAAAAGTTTATTAAATGTTGTCGATTTTAGCATCAGCTGTGTCATGTAGGACGGCCGTCGTCTATATTAGTGATGTCCAACCAAAATTAATTGGATGACCATAATTGACACATATGTGAAAGGTTTATAACTCACTTGGCCAAAAAAATTGGCATAATTACAATAAATTTTAAAAAAATTTAGCAATTTTCCCTGCCCCTAAAATGCAAACGCCTTTTCCTCAATGATCTATGTGACTGATGGATTTGTTTTTTATCACATTATTTGTGGATTCTCTTTTATGTGGTACCTTACTCTTTCATATCTGCAGAAGCCAATTGTCTCGCGGTTCGTTCATTTCGATTTCCACGTGAAAGAGGGTTAAAGTACATGAATAAATATTACATGTACCAAGATTTTACCCATGTGCTATTGCAATGTCATGAATTGACGTCTAGAATCATGATTTCAAAGAGATGCATTACTGTAATCAAAATTTTCTTATTTTTTTTGCCATAAATCTACACAAGAAAGTCCAATAGTAAACATGGGCGTTAATGGTTCAGTTCGGATTTCCATGATACTAGAATCAAATTGAACTGTTTGAAATCCCACATGTTTCAACTCCACCGTGGACTTACCCAATCCGAACCACATTTTTCTGTTTGGTTTTCCCTCTTTTTTTTTTGCTGCCTTCGCAAGCCTAATGTGTGCTCCACCTCCTCAATCGCCGACGAGGTAACCCTATAGCTCCCCTTAAAGAGTTCTAAATTAACCAGAAATGACCGAAATGGATTAGAAAGCTGACTTAGATAGAGCGAAATAGAGCATGATCCGAATTAAGTCTTGAATTGGATTATGAGCCTAAAAGGGGAATGGGATCAAGAGGGAGTAAGTTGAGTCCGGCCCACTATCGAGAGCCCAATTTGAATGAATTTAATTATGTCGGACCTGTTGAGGAACTATCGTCCAATCCGACTCGAGACAACGAGGCGGTGTAGAGGGCTTGGCCCCATGGAACCGACCCAGCCCAATTGATGGCTAGCCTCTTTATTTCTACTGTAGCCCAGCCTTAGGCCCGCAGAAAGTAAGGCCCAACTGCCTCCTACCAGCCAAGAAAGAGTGAGCCCAGTTCCAATCTGAAGGTGGCCCAAGCAGCACACCCATCTCTTTCTCTCTCTTCTTGTTTCCCTCAATGGTGTCACCAGCAGACGCATGTCTTCTTCCACGGTGCAGCTTCTCTCCTCTGATCAGACGACCAGTCCTTTGCGCCAGTGCAAGGGAGTTCCTTGGCAAGCTCACGAGCAGAAGCTGCGGCAAGAAGGATGGCAAGTTGTCTTTCTGACCCACTTACTAGCTTTTTCAATGTATGGATGTCGGAACCGGTTAACTGGGTGGTGGACGGACGGACGGTCGGTACAGACTTAAGGTAGAGTGTAGTCATAGGCCGAAACCGACCTTATGCACATCGAGTAGAGGTGATGACACAATTAAGGCAAGTCGTTCTTCTAGAAGCATTTGCTAGTCTTCGCAATGGGCGGTCGAATTGGGGCAGATTTTAAGTTATGCGATGGGATTCACAATTGATTGTTCTCTAGGTGGCTCGTGCTGTCTTCATTTGTAGACTACTCGACTTTTTGCTCGTCACTTTCGGGATATACGTGTGAATAGCGTCAATATGGTCAAGTTGAATGGACTGAGGGATTAATATTTGCTTGATGTGATGTGTTGTGTTGTTGGCTCGTGTGCGGAAATAAAAGAAAAATTGTTGCCAAGAAACACGGCATGGCATAAACATAAGGCACCCATTGGTATGGAGCATGAACATGGCCTTGCATATCATAAGTTTGGACCGAATGAGGTTTGTGCTTAGATATATTTATATCCCATGGATTTTATGGGAAGACCATGCTGTGTGACTGGATGGCCTTGCTTTGTATTTGGGCTGGTCTTTGAGGCGGTACGAGACAGCATCTCTGTTAGAGTAATTAAATATTAAACCACGCCTTCATCCAATATCTTAAGTTTTTTGAACAGTTGGCAGTAGTTCCACAAAATTCATACGTTATTTGAGCAAGAGGTCCTGAGTTCAAATAATCTTTCCATGCCCCTATTTGCCTTCCCCAATGATAATTTCCACTCTTAATACTAGCCGAAAAGATCAGACTAAGATGAGAGGGAGTGTTAGAATAATTAAATATTAAACCACGCATTCATTCAATAGCTTAAGTTTTTGGAACAGTTGACAGTCGTCCTACAAAATCTCACAATTTCAAATGCATGACCGAAATGGTCGGCTGCAGAATTGATGATTAACATATCTCAAGTGCATATATTCATGACAAATGCACAATAGAACTTAGTTCCCTCCCTTTTATTCAAGCACGAACCGAATCTAGAATAGTTTATACAACACGCTTAATGCTACACATCACGGCGGACACCAAACCCCAGCACAAGTCTCGTGCAATTTATTCTTCACCTTTTACATGTCGAACGTTCAATATCTCTCAAAGGACTAATCTTAACTGCGTACACAGACACTTGTTAGGACGCATATAAGTATAAAGTGACACATTATGTACAAAAATCTCCATCACCGGATTCGTTATCCGATTGCTCACAACGAAGAGCTTGAGGAATCGAGGAAAGAGACTCTTCGCCGTTTACTCGGGAGAGTCGCTCTTGGCGAGTACTCGGTCGAGATAGAAGTCTTAGCCAGGACATTACAGATAGCCTGGCGAATCGAGCTCGCAAGGAGCTGCCGTTCCACACTTGAGCCGTAGCTAAACTCGTCTTTGCCGCTCGAGAAGACAAACTCGTTCCTCAAGCGGCTTTCGAGGGTCGATATTTCTGCCTTCACAATTGTCAGGCGGAGGGCATCGATAGCCTGCCTGAGATCAGAAAGCAGCTCGGGTCGATATTCGCAACAGATGGATGCCTTGAAAGAGAACGTACCATTTCCCGCCGCGTCATCGAATGGCTCAACTTTGACCTCGTCCGCATCCATCGGCACGAGAAGGCCTTCATTTGCCGCTACAGCTTTCTTCTTCAGCTCTTTCACCTCGTCGATGACATGAGCAAGCAATGTGGCTTTGTCCATCTAGCAATATATACAGGTATAAAGTTAGCATAGATCTCATTTTGATTACCAATCTCCTAAAACCAGATGAAAGATTATGGGGAGTGTGAGTTAGCATGAAGAAAGTCGATTTTGATACCACATTTTTTCCGATGATTACTACGTGTGAACTACCTATCGGGAAATTGTTAATGCTTCTTGAACATTGTCAAAGTTCAATTCCACTGCACTGCACGCAGCTCTCCTTTGGGCTGTCATCTCCCGGCCGTCACCACCAGCCCCGACTCGAGCCACCCAGCATCACCGCTCGCATTGCCTGCCCTCTCCGGCTCCCTTGCCGTCTCAGGTTCGAGGTTTCAGCATTGGACGACCCTGATCCAGGGTCACCCAAGATCGCATGGCCGTTTGTGCGGTGGTGGCAACCTCTATGGTCACAATGTTATCTTTCAACACACACGTACACAGAGATCTTATGCTTAGGTTCTAAGGTAAACTGCCGCTATTTAAAAAATAATTGGACTCCGTCCTGTCACACCCTAACTCCAGAGAATCTCCATCCTTGTAAAAATCACATAAATGATCTAGGGCCCCCAATTCTATAAATGAAAATCCTATCACATATGACCTGCACGTTGACCAATTTTTTAGATCGATTTTAATGTGTCTAACATTATCAATAACCTTATATTCACATCCCTTCCGTCGACTTATGGAAAAACCAAAAAATTATTTTAAAAAAATCTAAGTATAAATAAGATATTATTTAGAAAATATTCAAGTTAGTGCTATCCGTGCCATTTAAGACGACCGACGTTCACGTCAGCGATTTTCAGCCAAAATTGGTCGGATATATACAATTAGTACCTATGCAAAAAAGAGTTTGGTATTGAATTGATCTAATTAAAAAGTTTAGGACTAAATTGGTACCGAAGTAATAAATTTATAACTTTCTCGGTACTTTTTCCCTCTGTATCGCTGAATCCGATTTTGACTTTTCAACGTCTAAATACTAACTATGCTTCTATGGCATGGATCCCTGGCCAGTTTCACTGCTTCTAGGGTTCCTTGGCTTAGGCCGCCACCGGCCCATGCCATCCCTGGTACCGTTCCCATGACATCTTTGTCATGTAGAACTTGGCCTCCATGACAGACTTTTTTATTCCATTTGCTGGCTTTATTCGAGCGAATCAATGTGGATTCTAATCACCATGTGACAGTTTATGCAGGAAAACGTGCTTGGACAGCCTAGATCAGAAGCAGACGCACCTAATTCTAGGATGTGCTAAGTCCGCCTGCCCCTAGATACGCACGGAATTGGGAGACTTCCAATCTTTCCCAACTTTAGAAGAAAAGGAAATTTTGAGATTTGGATGAAGTAAACGTCTGACTATTTCCAGCTCTACGACGGCGTCGAGAGGGTGGACTTTCGTGGACGTGACTTGCAAATTCTTTTAAGAAAGGGATTAGCGAAATAAAAAAGACGGGTCAACTGTTTAAGACAGAGTAGAAAAGCTCTTTGGATTTGGCCAGTTGGTGCTATCATGCCATGGCATGAACTATATTATTTCGTTCGATCAGCTTAAGAAAGTCAAACCTCAGCTTAGGTCAGAAAACTACGCAAATGGCAAGGAAAGCACCAAATTCTTGCCTGGGTTACGCATAATAAATGACAACATAGCGTTTTGCCCTCGAGTCAAATTCTCAAGATGCCCTTTTCATGTTTCCTAGTCCTTTCTAGGGTTGTTCCAACCTTTCATCTGAACAAAATGATATCAACTTTCGTTGGAATAAGAATTTCAAGAAACCCATTTTTGTTCTATCAAATAGTCAGGTTTGAGTTAAGGAACGACAAGCACGAAAATATGGGCTCAATCCATAAATATTCTGCTTAAGGGCATTAGTTTACCAACTCAAGCATCACAAGCCTCTGCCTAAAATCTCAATATCAAAATTCCGTTTTTTGAGCACAAACCACAAAGTTGATTGCGAGAAGTGTTTTGATGTGTGAATGCAAGTTGGCGAGACCATCATGCCGATTGATCCAGTTGAGATATATTATGATTGAATTAGAATTTTCACTCTATTGTCAATTTATCTCAAGAAAAACAGAGTTCGTATTACGTATAACTATAGTCGTACTGTGATTATGTCATATTGTAATCGCTGAGTGTGGTGATATGTATTTCAAACACCTTCAAATTAGACGAGACAACTTCCCAAACTCTAATTGATTTAAACTGTCATAACTGTGGAGTGGTTGTCATGCGCTTCTGAAAGTGAGGACCCTTTTTCAATAGCCGATACTGTTGTAAGGTGTAGTAAACGACCATTATACGTAAAATTGTCTACTTCGACTATGTCATAATGTTTGAGATTGTTGCTTTGACCCTCCTAAATTTAGAAAAGAAATCCAACCAAAGGACCCACCCTCTGCCAAACTCCACTACACAAAGAAGCTTTGGTTTGTAACACGAACGAACGAAAGCGAAAAGGAATGGAATCAATCGTACCTTCTCGTCGCAGGGAACTAAGCCGCGGAGAGTGGCGAGATGTGAATTGATCCTCTCTCTCCGCCGCCTCTCGGCCTCACTATGATTCCTCAAAGCCCTCAACGCCTTCTCCTCCGAAACATTCTTCTTTGCCGCTCTATTCGGAGCCTTGATCACAAGCTCGCTCTTCTCGCCATCCAACACCAGCGACTGTGGCATGGCCACCTCCTGCACCGACCCGTTAGCGTGCGAGAATGGGTCGAGCGTTTGATGCGGATCCGATCCATACAAACCCGGTTCACAACGATCAGTGTAAAGAGCCATACAGAAACTTTTCAATCTCCTAAATGAAACTAAACGACACTTCGGAACTTTTTCAGGGGTCGAACAAGGAGGCGCCAGGCGGGCGGGTGGTGGGGGCGAACCAGAAGGAGAGCTTTTGGAGGGGGAAGTTGTGCTGGTTGCTGGCTTTCCGGATTGTGCTGGTCAATGATATTGCGATTATGGTCATAACTTCCATCACGAGGCAAGACAAGGATCAAGAAATGGTTTCGAGATCGGGAGATCGAGATCAAGATCGAGGGAGAGATTTTCAGAGAGAGAAGATCCACATCTTCTTCTTTATTGTCTTGAAGTCCATCGTTCCGATCGAGGAGAGGTTCAAAGTTTTGGTTCTTGGGAAGTGGGTATGGCGTTTAGAAAGGTGCGAAGTACTCTCGGCAGTTTCTTTGGGATTCCGATTAGGGTTTCAAGAACAGAGTGGACGAACGAGTTTTGGAGCTTCTGTGGGATGAGAGGACCTGAAGTTCACATCTATAGGGAGAGAGCAAGTGTTGAATCTGGTGTTTTTAATGTGAGCCTTCTGGGAGAGAAGGGATCGATTGGGACCAAAAGAGTCCAAGGCCAAACTTGGAAAAGGTCTTTACTTAGCAGCTTTTGGCCTTTTCTGGGGTAGGATCTTCTTATGTTGTTTATAACCTTTTCCAATATACCTTGTCCCCTTTGCCTTGTAGGAAATGAGATGCATGTGATGTAAAGAATCACAATATTGGGTAAGTTCATTTTGTTGATGATATGGTGAAGGAGTGGAAGAACAAATCACATATCACCAATTATATGACATTGTTTATTTGGGTGGCGTGGGTACCCCGTATTTTTGAGTTCTGTCGTTGACGTGGATATTTGCAACACGAACCATATGCCAAAAAAAAAAAAAATGGAACAAAATGAATATGCACATCAAGCTTGTAACTTATAATCAGTTTGTTTCACGAAAAATATATTCTTGGAAAACATTTTCCCCAATTTCTAGTGTTTGGGGGATCTAGAAACAATGGTTTCCTTCTTTAAGAAAGAAAATCAATTCCCCCTCTATCTCAGCTTCTCTCTGGAGTGTAACTTTTTGAAATAGAAAAAAAATCTTCCTTTCTCTCTCCCTCTTCCTCCGTCCCCATTCTCTCTCCTACAGTCTTCTCTTCCACACTGCCATTTCAATTGCAATGACGAAGCTGCAATTTTAGGGATCTTTGCCTTGATGGCAAGCTTGAGATGGCGAGGCGAGCCATAAGCCATGAGTTCGCTAGACTCGTGGCTCACCTCGTTGCCTTGAGATTGCTAGCCAATTGCAAGGCTCGGTGGCTGGTCACCTTGGCCGCTCGCCAATCGAAATAGAAAGGAAAAAATAAAAAATAAAAACAAAAGAGAAAAAGATAAAAGAAAATAATTAAAAAGTCATTTTTAAAAAAATATTAAAACATTATATAGTGAACATTGATTTTCCTTATCAAATGACGGAAAATATTTTTTTGGGTCGTTTTCAGATTTCAGCTAAATACCAAAAAATATCGTTAATGTAAGACATAAAATTATAATATCCCTGGAATCACGACATAAATAAATGTAGTTTAGTGACCACGCAAAATAATACGAATCGACAACAACATTCAATATCATCTTTCACTTCCACATATTGTAGTTTCCTCTTTCATGGAAATAATTCCTTTTCTTTTTGCCCACCATTTAATATCTAAGATTTTATTTTTGGCAAGAGTTGGGAAACATCTCCTCGTTGATTATCATTTTTCAGCCCTTGAGCTTGACTTGCCAACTTGTAGGAACAATAATCGATCACAAAGACAATTTTTTAATGCCTTGCGGAAAAAAACGCAATATTCAATTTATACTTTACAAAGAAATCCGCAAGATATACTAGATAAAAACTCGTGTGAGATTCAGTCATGTGTGCAAGCATTTATCAACTGTTTCCAACAATGGGGTTTTACATTGTTGATAAGTGCGCACAATTTGTAGGGTTCAAAGCGACTCCCTCTCATATGCATTATCAATCCGATACCGGACTGTGTTTTTCACCATCCAAGTGTGTATTACTAATTGTTGGGAATGCGCAGCAAAGATCCAATATCGGTATTAGGAGAAATCACTAAAGGAGAGTCCAACTCCAAGTCGAGCCCATCAATATATTCAGTTCAATCAGCTTTGCTCAAAAGATTAAATCAAAGAGTTAGAGGCCAATCAGAATAATTAATTGTTTCACAGCATACCAATTATCTGATTTATGGCTTTTCTAATACAACTCACCAGTACATCTCAACAATATCTCCCTTACGTTTTAGCTCAATATTAGACTTGCTTCCCCTAAATTTAAATATCCGTCTGCATCAAGATGTCTTAACTTAAACCTCCACTTTATTGTGTGGAAGGACCACCACAACGACAGCAACTGCTCACCTTCATCTCTGGTTTCTTTTGCCTTGGTAGAACAAGGAATTTTGTCATTAGGATTGTGTTGGTCATGCTATTGCTTCCTCGAGATATATACCAAACATCATAACAGATTGGGGATTGACCAATCAACTGTTGGATCCGAAACCACTTGTTGGGAGCATGTATCAAAGGCTGGATACCTTCGGAGATCGCTGAAAAAGAGCACAAATCTGAATATGTTAAAATATCCGACTCTTTGTCCCAAAATATATATATATATATATATATATATATATATTTCCGACTCGATTCACTTTCACTAAAAAACTTAAGTAAATGAGCTATTAGCTAATAGAAATTATAAACTGCTTAATATGTTGTTCTTCTAACGCTACTCTTATGTGCATATCAACAATAATACTTCTTTTTCAGTTTAATTTTCGCAAAATAGAAATACCGGGATGGTCTACACCTAACACAGACTGGGAGCAGGATTGTGTTTCAGGAAGTGAAACATGAAGCCAAGGGGCCTGGGCTTTGAGTATGGAAAAACATGCCAGATGTTCTTCTCTTGATTGGTGATATTGATCGAAGCAATCCCCTCAAATCTTTTCAAACTGGAAGAATTTTTTTTAAAAAAAAAAATCTTGGGCTCAATTTGCTCTTTTAGGATCTAGACAAACATCATACACTGTCGTTAGGCAGTTATTTTGGTCAACTATATGCCTATTTTTCGAATATTGTGGTATAAATACATTAGCTTCATGTTTGACATTTGAGTTGTGGTAAACCAAATACAAGCAATTGCAAATAGTGCTTTGTTTATAGTCAGTCCAACGGTGTTTAACTGTCCCTTTTACGGGTCTAACCCATTAGGTCCACATTGTTACAAACTGTGAAGGAAATGCCTATGAATTGTTATCACAAACAATGTTCCCATCACTGTTCACCACCGCCCGCCGCCATCGCATCATCCCACTACCATGTCAAATATAACAAACGCCGCCGTCTATCTCATCCACCTACTACCACTTAGCACCTCCTCCACTTCATTGCCACCTCGATGTCCGCCACAAACCCTGTACTCCATATAAAATATAAAAATATTATGGAATCACTAACTGTTGCGTGGAGAAATTAAGCAGGCAGAGTAGGATGTTAACCATATTTGATAGATTCTTAACATTACCGTTGTGTGACCACTAGTCCCTTCCATACATGTGGCTCTGAGTCGAAGCAGCAATAACGTGAATCTCCCATGGAATTTTGGGTATAGACTTATGATAATTTGGACCTTATATTAGTATCGGGTGATTTTGTTCTTCTTTCATCACAGAAGTAAGCTCAAAGGATGAAATTTTCACTCACACTTGTAAACTATCATCACTCCCTTTCACAACTGATGTGAAATAACACAATATCAACTAAGTGACATTTTTTCCTTTAGTTGAGGAATACAAGATGCTTCACACTCCAAAGGTATTTTCCGGCCAAATAAGACCAAAGAAGCCTTTCTCCCCTGAAAAAAACGTCTTAGTTGAAAACCCTTCATTGAAGTGGGAAAATCTTCCTTCTTGATAATCTAGCATGGACATGAGATCTGATTATCTGGAAGCCATCCATGTACGATTAAGCATAGCCACAACTAATCTAGTATAGGGTAGTATAAGGAATTGTTAGGAATTTGGGAAAACTTATCAAAAAAACTCATAAATCTATTAATAATTAGCCAATTTGGTCCTAAAACCTTGGTATTTTGTGAAAGTTCAATGCTTCTGGCCAATTTTGATTGACCAATGTTGACATGGACATGGACTCGCGCCATGGCAACCACTATTGACGTGGATAATTTTAATATTATTTTTAATATTTTAATATTTCCTTTTCCTTTTTGTTTCTTTCCTCCTTCATTGGCTAATGGTACGAGGGAAGAGGTCGTTGAGCCTGCAACTGCTAACCTTAGACATGGCGAGTTCGAATGCGCAGTCGTAGTTGAAGCCACAAGCGCACCTTGACATGGCAAGTCGCTCACCTGTCAATAGTAAGCCGTTTAGTGACAGTGGCGAGGCTTGGC